>JAOVVI020016890.1:0-10761 GCA_028571085.2 Nepenthes alata | reverse complement strand
CTAACTTATCATACAAAAATCTTGTCCATCTCAAATCATTTTGTGCATCTTAAATTATCTATAATTTCACGCGTGAATAAGGGGCTGAATAGTGCGCACATAGTGGCCCAGTAGGAAGAAGATGAATAGTGCTCTGGAGGGGGAAATTTGCTGATTTTCTTCCATATTCCAGGCCATCGTTATGATGTTTTTAAAATGTACTTATATCAATCAAGTTGTCGCTTTTATACTACATGTGTAGTATAATCCTTCGTTGATGAAACGTGATTTCGATTTTCAAAGTATTAGAAATCAAGCTCCGAAGTTACTTCGGCAATCACAGGAAACTGCCATTTTAGCTCTGATAGTAGCAACGAACAACATTTGGCTCATCTATTTATACCTTAAATGAATGTGTTTTATCTTCGTCATTATTACTCTTAATCTGTGCAGTGCGTACATTAATAGTAAGTTGCTAGTTCTTAGCTTTACCGTATCGAAATGGTAGAAGTCGATTGATGACAGGCCTAGATGATCACAAGATCAGGTTTTTTATTGCAGTGGCTGTGCTACAGGTTATGTTTGAGCCATTTGTTTGCATGATAAATAAATATTTTTGTGGCCGTGGTCTTACGGTATTACTCTTTAGCATGCTTACGTTAATATTACATCGTCAAAATGCAATTTTGAATATTCGTAGTCATAGAAATTAATTGCCGAACATGTGATGAGGGGCATGGAAATCTGATTTCCGGGGAGGTTATATGGAAGGTTCTGCAATTGTAATGTCGCTCCACTGATCATAGAAACCAAAGTTGCTCCAATTTTATGTAAAATAGGGACAGTTTGTAGTTGACGGTTGCATATAAACTCCGGTAAATTGATGAAAAGGCATTTGATTAGTGCCAGTTTGAACTCCGCTATATCGAAATTTTGTGAATAAGTTATATATTTTTGTAACTTTAGAAATGAGATTAGAATACCAATGAGACCGGTAAGGATCGAGAAAAATTTTATGGGCGAGTCAAATAATTAGTTACTCCCATTTTTTTGATATTATTGATAATCATTTCTTTGCATTAATTTAGTTCACATGAATAGTTTTCTTAGCTATATATAGTCAATATATAAAGAAAATTATGTTAAAATGTTACGGTATTAACAAAATATAAAACCTGGAGTATTATAATTTATTTTATAATTATTCGATACTAATTTCTATATTTTGAGAGATTGAGGTTGTTGGAAAGATATTTATAATCTTACGAATAATATACATTGAAATATCGATAGATAATGGGTGATAGATTTAGCATGTAATTGAGGTTGAATATTTTATATCCCATTTAGATGTGCATCACAATTGAATCACAATTGAACCACGGGGATTAAAGTATAATTGGAAATATATATTATGCCAATGGGATTTCAAATTTTAAATATTATGCCACGTATGAAACATATAATCCTCTCAGGTCAATTCAACCTTCACAATTGAAGGTTTTATAAAACGCGTAAAACTATAATCCAAAAACTTGTCAACGAAAGTTTGATTGTGATTTCATACTTAAAAATATATTCCAATTGAAAGTGTAATTCAAACAAAAGTATAATCCAAACGAAAATCACAAGTTTTAATTGTATGAGACTAACCGAATTTCAACTATGGGTGAAACTTGTGAATTTCAAATGAAATTTTAATTAAATGTCAATACTGGTAAAACATATTGAAAATCTAAACACATGTACAAATCAGAGAACCATAAATCGAAAGACTAACTTGATGAATGATTACACATATTTTCGGTAACCTTGAACTATATCAAGCACCATTTAGATATATGGGTAGGGCCGTCTACATACTATCTCTAATAGACGAAAATATAGCCACTATTTTTTGTCACCCGTAGAATTGGGTGTACTCATCAAGTCTATCCAAATATATTAGTTTTATTTAATTTCTTACGATAATTCTTATAAAAAAAATAATAAATGAGAATTTCTATATCATATATCACAAAACTTTTCTTATTTGATAGAAAAGGTCAAAACTTTTACTCAAAAAAGTCAAATCATAAATTTTTTTCTAAAAAATGATCACATATTGAAGCCCATAACGAAGATAAAGCCCCAACCCGGAGCAACAATATATAAATACCATATGCACCATTCATATGCAGGTTTTTGTAACTTTTTCTTTACAAATATACTTATAAATAAATATAACATTTTAAAATATTTATCTATTTTTGACAAAACAAGTAAAATCTTCAAATATTATCAAAATCGAAGCAAACCCCTAAAATAACTAGTGAAAGGGACATACATGCATGTAGCAACCAAATAGGTTAAATAAACTAATATGTATATCTATTAAATCCACCAAACGTAAACAAAAGTAATCAAAAAATAAAAAATTGGCCAATAATAGAGTTTAAGGGTGTTTGACTCAATATCAAACTAAACAAATCTGACAAAAGAATGCGTTGAACTACCTCTTCTCATCTTTCTTTATCTTCCTTCTCATTCTCTTTTTTTCTCATTGCTCTTCTTTCTTGCACAAAATAGCCGTATAATGTGTGCCGCTCCTTATATAGATGTATCGGCGCACAAGTATCTCTCGAGTACACGTCAGGCAGATCTTAGGCGCCACTTGTTTTCTTACTTCAATTATCCTTTAAATCCCACATTACACAATTATTTTTGATATATCTAAATTAAACCCAAATTAATTAATTATATCAATTTGAATCAGACGAAAATGAGATATTGTAGTAACATATAAGATCTTAAGGTATTATTGTGATATTTCATATAATTGAGACATTTGTTGAGATATGTTCGAAGGAATTATGCAATTATTGATATTTGAATTTGATACAATCCTAATTATATTTCTTATATTCAGTTGTCTTATACCTTTTGAGTCTTGATTTTTACATGATGTTGATTCAAAATAGTTGTTGATTCATTATTATTGTGTCCATGATTCTAAATTGTTTGATGGGTTAAGGAGTTACTCAATCTTTCAGAGGTTAAATTAGAGCGGATCCGATCCCCATATCTTTAATTCTAAAACCTGTACAATACAGCAAAAAATGAGAGATTAGAGAAAAATGGTGAAACTCACTCCCCGATTTATTCTTTGACGCTCAAGTCAATAATCCTTCTATGTAAAGAGAAAGATAGTATACTTTGAATAAAATGTGTTGAGGAATGTGTATTTGGGTTTGCTCGATTTAGTAGCATTTTAGATGGATGATGTCTTGGAGGGATGACTTTTCTTTGGTTAGAGGATTTCATGAGGGGCTTCGAAGAAAAAGGAAGAGGAGGAAGATATGAGAAATGGACCAGCCTAGCAGGGAATATTCTCCCTCTAAAAGGCCCCTCATGAAATCCTCCAACTGAAGAAAGGTCATCTCTCGAGGACATTGTCCATTTAAAATGTCACTAAACCAAGCATACCCAAATACACATTTCTCCACGCATATTTTATTCAAAGCATACTATCTTTCTCTCTATAAAGAAAAATTATTGACTTAAATATCGGAGGATAAATCAAAAAGTGACTCACGCCATTTTTCTCTGACCTCTCATTTTTATTGCGTTGTACATGTTCTAGGATTAAAGGTATGAGGACCAGACTCGCTTTGATTTGACCCATCTGAAAGGTCGAGTAATTCTCTAACCCGTCAGATAATTCAAAATTATGGACGTAACCTTAGTGTCATTTGTGAAAAACGACTGAAAAATCTAACCACCGAACAACTATGAAACAAACACACTCAATATTCATTTTTTAACCCGTATCTCAACCAGAGGAATCACCTCCATGACAATGACCCTATTTGGATATCAATGGTGATATGCGAAAACCCACTGCTACCGTCGTCGCCATCACTGGAGCAAAATCAACAAATCGAGAAGCAGTCCATTCCGGCCGGTCATTTTCACCAAGTCCTCGGACATAATTTGTTCTCTGTCCTCGGATGCTAGGGATTAGCTTCAATTGCTCAGGCAAAACTTGTTCCCTGTCCTCGGACACTGTAGGCTCAGCCTCATTTGGCACCTCGGCAGCGTCCATTCTAGTGCCCAAATCTAATCTTTCATAGTCCATTTAGTTTGACATCCAGAATCTATTTGAGAATAGGAACGAAGATTCCATCTAGAATCTGTCTGAGGATAGGAAGAAGATTCCGTCCAGAATCTGTCCGATGATAGGAACGAAGATTCCATCTAGAATCTGTTCGAGGACAGAAATGAAGATTCAATCCAAAATCTATTCGAGGATAGGAACAAAGATTCCATCCGGAATCTTTCCAAGGATAGGAATAAGGTTCAGTCCAGAATCCGTCCGAGGGCAGGAGCAAAGATTCAGTCTAGAATCTGTCTGAAGACCAGCCAATTTAGCTGCAACCTTGTCCGACTTTTTGGATCAATCTGACATCCAGAATCTGTCAGAGAACTAGAACAAAGAGGAACCGTCGCCTGACCATAATGTTCCTCTTGTTGTCTCTGCTATTAATGCTCCTGTCCAAGGACAGAAGCAGAAAGATAAAAGGTACCCCATCATTATGGAGGACCCAATGGTCATTCTGCAGTCACATACGAGCTGACGGCTACCAAGCCTAATCCAGCTGATACGTCGATCACTTCCATATGCCTTTTGGTCATGATCTCCTCCTAGTCCTCAGACACAGGAGGCTCGATCTCGACACATGTATCGATTACCTCCATGGACCCCTTGGTCTCTATCTCTTCTCTGTCCTCGAGCTCAATGACCTCGGATGTAAGACTCATCGAGAAGCACCAGAACCACTGAGCACACACTTAGTGTCAACTGCCACGGCTAACAATATGGTAGAGGATTATCATATAAGGCATGCAATCAATCCCTTTATGACCGAAAGGGGTCATCAAATACCCCCTAGATGATGTCGATATCAAATAAGGGCCCAAGTCAACATAAATATGATGAATAAAGTATTGACCATAGAACTAATGCTCCGAAGGCCTCGAACACCAACAATGATTTCAAGCCGAATCCAAGTGAGTTTTGCATGCATCACACTACTTGCTTGAATCATATTTAATTAATAGTATAATCATTTTATTTATTCATACGAGTGCTCGCAAATTATCACATATTTTCGAGCGACCTAGACTGTCCCTAATTCAGGTGAATTTTTATTCACTTGATTCTGAAATTCGGTTATATCACCAAATGGCCCAGAAGATGTCGAATTTTAAAACTTGATTACATCACCGAGCAGCCTAAAAGATGTTAGATTTTAAAACTCGATTACATTATCGAGCGACCTAGAAAAGTTGGATTTTGAAAGTTAGTTACATCATCGAGTGGTCCAGAAGAGGTCAAATTTTAAAACTCGATTACATCACCGAGTAACCCAAAAGAGGCCGGATTTTAAAACCTGGTTACATTACAAAGTGGCCCTGAAGAAGTTGAATTTTAAAAATCAAATTTTCCAAGGATAGTAAGCCGATAAATCCAAATCTACAGACAAGGTCCCACTAGAGGCATGTTGGGAGTTGAAAAATTTTGAACCACCTATCATAGGGGGCTAGTGATCGGTTCGATATAGCCAGCTCGAAAAGAGAAATCGCTCAACTTTTTCATCTTATCCACGGGTGGTTGTCATGGACGGTTGTCAATGGATTAGAACAACCACCCTTTAACTTTATAAATATCTCCTTTTATTACAAAGGAAAGAGGAGCCCCTGGAGAAGAAGGAAGGAGGAGAAATGGGCCAGCCTGGTAGGGAAGATTCTTCCTTCGGAAGGCCCATCATAAAATCTTCCCATCGAAAAAAAGTCATCCCTCCAGGACATCATCAATCTAAAATACCACTAAACTAAGCATACCCAAATACACATTCCTCTGCTTATATTTTATTCAAAACATATAATATTTCTCTCTGTAAAGAAGGATTACTGATTTGAACGTCGGAGAATAAATCGGGGAGCGAGTTCAACCGTTTTTCTCTGACCTATCGTTTTCTGTTATGTTGTACAGGTTCTAAGATCAAAGGTAACAGGATCAGACCCGCTCTGATTTGATATACCCAGAAGATTGAGTAGCTCCATAACCCATCGGACAATCCGAAACCATGGATGCAACAATTATATATTATTATTAATTTTATGCATATTTATATTATTATCTAAGATAATTATTGTATTTCAATGTTGTTGATTTATTTATTTGATAGATGTTTTGCTCAATCGTATATATATATATATTCATATATTGCTTTAGAGTTGAGGAGTTGATAGCAGATTATAGGAGATATTTGCTATCAAAATTTTAGGTAGAGACGATGTTGGAGTTTAGGAGTTCCGTGTTGAAAGATTTCAAGGCTTCTTTATTAAATTTTAAATATTTTATCGGAATTATATATATTTTTTTTAAAATTAATTCTATGAATATTTTTATTATATCATATTTCAAAGAATTTATTATTTATAATGGATATTATATTTAATAACGTAGTTATTAGGTTTATTTTTTGTTTGAGTTTTTTCACGTGGTTGACTTGGACAAGATCGGGTGATTTGAGTCCAAGTCACCACCGATACAGTATCAAAGAAATAAGGTTCTATGAGAACCTTTGATAATTTAGGAATCATAAATATTCAAGAAATATTAAAATTCACTAAGTAATTTAATACTTAAAATGTTGTTAGTGATTATAGGTTGTGAAATTTATAATATATTTTGGAACTTAGGATAGTTTAGCATTTTGAATTAATGATAGATAAGTAAGTTAGGAAAAATATGATAGAAAAAATTATAAGTCCCCATGTTTTGCAAGATGTCAAAACAATTGGATGTGAACTCTAAAGATTCTTTCAAAACTTTTAATAATAGCCAAGTATAAATGGTCGATCTACTTAGAGCAGTATAATTAGTAGCTTAGCTCATAGATTGGGCTATTAATACTCCAGCTTGCAACACTTAGGTGGGGATCACACAAGACCCCAATGTTTAAATATACAGAATAAAAAGACAAACAAATCTCCTATCATCGACTCTGGAATTAGACCAACTCAGTTTGTATTGAGCAACTGACAAAACACTAGCAAGCCCCATGACAAGCAACATTGTTTCAAATGTGAGAAGATCAGTCAACTAGCCAGAGATTTTAGAGTATTCATGCCAGCAAATACTGCAAGAGCATCCCTCGACGGATCAGATAGGCTCTCAACATTGTTTTAAATATAGTGTGTTAGGGCATATGGCCACGCATTCATTGAAAGATGTATTGTCACCACCAAGCATTTCAAATGCAAGTTGATAATAATATTAATACCCAATAATATAAAATCATTACAACAATAATGATAAACCCGACCCTGGGATGACAATCCATTTATATACAGGACTCAATATAATAAAATTCGCATAAGATCTCATCGAATATAAATTCAGGCAAACATAATATACGACATGCTATCCAAACATCGTAAGAGATGTATCCAAATATACAACAACTCATTATCATATAGCTCCATCATTTTCCATACAAAGATTAGAGCCCTCATCCGATCATAACCAATAACCATAATACACCATCGAGATCAGAAACATAATCAATATAAGCATCTCTACTCACCGATAGAAATATACCACGTCAAATTACGAATAAATTTTTACAAACGTATTTATGCCACTAGTCTAAATAGATAAAATATGAAAATGTGAGTTGATGACTCAGTAAGTACTATCATCGTATAAAACAATATACAAAAATCAGATAAAGGGATGTCAGATAACAACCACGTAAAATAAAACACAATGTTCGTAAAATTTTTAAAAATCGAGAAGATGTCTCGTATAAAATCATCATCTGTATCAAACAGCCCATTTGAGGTATAATAATAACAAATAACGATCCGATTAAATCTAATAGACGATATCATATTATAAGATCTGAGTCTCATCGTATAATTGTGATCGTCACCAATCTGTGTGGGACACATATCATCGTTTGAATCCAAACCTCATATCTCATATGCTAAAATAAAAAAAATACCATAACCAAAACATATAAATATAAAATATATTTCAGAATTTAACACATTAATATGTACGAAGCATTCCTATAGTCTATTCGTGGGCCAAACCACGTATCTCAAATCATAATTCATATAAATAAATACAGAAATATAAAGTATGTACGAAATCGGAGAACCAAAGACTAATAATACTAATTTGAGGAATGGTTACCATCATATGGTAACCACGGCTGTATTAGATGTGATTTAAGCCAACTACTCAAGGCTCGACTATGGTTTAGGCCAACAGCTCAATGCCATCATGTACTTTGTTTCCTATAGATTAGGAATTTGCTCACTATATTTTACTACTCGTAATTTTAGATGCAACCTCAAGTTTAGTTATATATATTAGGACGTCTGAATGTATTATTCCGTTAATATTTTACAATAGTTCTTATTTAAATACACCGTGGGAGAGATTAACTATAATAAAGCTCACCTTCCTACCAGCGGAAGAAAGATCATATATCACATACGTCCCTGTTGGGACTAAGCCTTCTTGTTGGGAGCGGTACCAAATATCTCATGCATCAGATATTTCGTACCAAATAACGATACTTCGGTTCTTGGATCCCAAATATGCCATGGTCCAGTAGTGACCCTGCCTTCAGCAGCATGTAAGTGGACCGATACACTGCCTGGTTCATGATTTTACAATATACGGATACATAAATACACATATATATTGTTCAGGTGTCTGAAAATCCTCCACGGCATGGCCTCTCGCGCACGGTACACTGTATATTTATATATAAGTCACTGCACGGTACCTTAAAAAAATAAGTGTCTGAAAAGATATGGTCCAGAAAAGAAGATTCCTACAATCACTTGTCGGTGTTTGGATAAAAGACTATTGTTCACATCCCCAAAGATGAAAGGACCAAGCTGGAGTCAAAGACCAGACGGTGCATATTTCTTGGTTACGGGGAAGATGAGTTTGGATATCGACTGTATGATCCGATTGAGAAGAAGCTGGTTCGATCTAGGGATGTCGTGTTTGTTAAAAACGAGACTATAGAGGATATTGGTAAAGATGCAAAGACTGTCTCTAACAATGATGACAGTCGGGCATGTGATTCTAATCTTACGCTGGCACCTGTCCGTCATCAGAGTGAAAATCAAGGCAATGCCGAAGAGGAAGAAGAACATGAGATTCCAATGCCCGATAGAGATGAGGATGAGACTGTTACTCATGACACCGCTGAGCCTATCGAGATCATTCCACTCTGACGATCCACGAGAGATCGAAGATCCTCTATTCGTCTGTCGGCAGAGGAGTATGTGTTACTTATCGATGGAGGAAAACTCGAATGTTTTGAGGAAGCAATGGAGGACGAATACAAGACGAAGTGGATGGAAGCTATGCTAGACGAGATGGCATCGTTGGATAAAAATTACGTGTTTGAGTTGACAATATTGTCAAAGGAAAGACGAGCGTTGAAGAACAATTGGGTCTTCAGGTTGAAAAAAAAGATGAAAACAGCTCACAATCGAGGTACAAAGCAAGATTGGTTGTGAAGGGTTTCAATCGACATAAGGGTATTGATTTTAACGAGATTTTTGCTCCAGTTGTAAAGATGTCTTCTATTTGAGTGGTACTTAGGTTAGCTACTGTCCTTGATCTGGAAGTAGAACATATGGATGTGTGGACGGCATTTCTCCACGGTGGTTTTGAGGAGAAGATTTACATGGAGTAGCTAGAGGGATTCCTGGTCAAGGGGAAGGAACTATTAGTGTGTCGTCTCAAGAAAAGTCTATATGGGTTGAAACAAGCACCAAGGCAATGGTACAAGAAGTTTGAGTTCGTCATGGTGGGTCAAGGCTACCTGAAGATGACCTCGAATCATTGTGTCTTTGTTCAGAGATTTTCTATTAAGGATTTTGTTATTCTCTTGCTTTATGTAGATTATATGCTGATAGTTGGACGTAATGCCTCCCGGATCACGGAGTTAAAGTAACAGCTTGGGAAGTCATTTGCTATGAAAGATTTAGGACCGGCGAAGAAAATTCTGTGAATTAGAATATTTCACGATCGCAAAGCGATGAAGTTATGGTTATTACAAGAGAGCTATGTGGAGAAAGTGTTTCAACGTTTCAACATGAAAAAGTTAAAATTGATGAGCACCCCATTGGCCAATCACTTCAAGTTGAGCAATCGGTAATGTCCTTCTACAGAAGATGAAAAAGCATACATAAGAGACATTCCCTATTCTTCAGCCGTGGGTAGCCTAATGTATGCCATGGTGTGTACGAGGCCAGATATAATTTATGATGTCGGAACTGTTAGTCGATTCTTGTCAAATCCTCATAAGGAGCATTAGTCCACTGTAAAATGGATTCTAAAGTATCTCCGAGGAAGTTCTAAACTGTGTTTGTGTTTCGGAAGCAGCATGCCACTTCTGGTTGGGTATACTGATGCAAATATAGTGAATAATGTTGATTCACATAAGTCTACTTTAGGATATTTAGTCATGTTCACCGGAGGAGTCATTTCTTAGTAATTGAAATTACAGAGGTGTGTTGCTCTCTCCACTACTGAAGCGGAGTTCATTTCTATAATGAAGGCAAGAAAGGAGATGTTATGGATGAAGAAATTCATTCGGGAACTTGGTCTCAAGCATGAGCAATATGTGTTGCTTTGTGATAATCAAAGTGCGATTCACCTTTGCAAGAACTTGCCATTTCATTCCAAATGAAAGCATA
>JAOVVI020016889.1:0-10761 GCA_028571085.2 Nepenthes alata | reverse complement strand
TGATATCTCATGCATTAGGTTTATAGGATTATAAGTATCCACCCAAATGACCCTAATTTTCGGAATATCGATTTAATATCGAAAAAGTGTAGACCACAATAAGGCATCATAGCCTCCTATTCGATTTGATACCTTAGTATTTTCATATGCTCTCTTTGACTTAACCATAGAGTGTTAATAAAATATACACAGGCATCTAAGTTAATACAAATGATAGATAATTATAAATTCATCAAGGAAATCTACGAATAATTAGCTAACCAAACATAAAATATAGATACACACGCATCTGCCAAACACACACACATACCATAAATATAATACATAGATTTCTAAATACAGCAAATACAAATTGTAGATGATGTCTACGCACAGTTTCGTATGTTCTCTCCTTCATACATAACCATACATATACACAATACACATACAAATGCACCCGCACCAATACACACACTTCCTGCATGGCCACACACACACACACACACACATATATATATATATATATATAAACACTGCCAGTATACATTTACATTGACCGTCGTATACCCACATATATATTTACTCGCAATAATTAGATAACAATATCCATACTTTAAACACCTGAAACTACCGAACGCCAAAACAAAAAGCGGAGCCCTATTTCCTGATTCTTCTTTCATAATCAATTTTCACAGAAATCTCGGCATATATCACAGATTCATAGCATCAATAACGTTTGACAGAAAAGGAACATATTTATTTCAAATTAAAAGAGGATTATCTGTAGAGAGTAGGAATGTTTACTTGTAAAAATTTAGGAACTTTACTTGCAGAAATTAGGATTATCACTTGCCTGATTTGTGACGGAACTGAAGTAACGGCTAGAGTTTAGCGACAGCATTGGCTTCGGCGCAAACTGTCAACGGCGATGTCAACTGGAGCAGCTGCGACGGCTTCGAACAGTCACGATCACACTTCTTCCAGCACCGATTAACGATGACGACACTCCCTCTGGCTCAAGCTTGCGATGGCAACTTTGACTCCACTGCATCCCACAACTTACAACACTTCCTACACTCCTCTATTTATAACCCACGACCATGGCTGCTCAATTAAATGAGTAGAAATGAAACCACTTGACTGCCAAAGGGTGAAACGACAAATGCCAATGACGATTCGAAGTAGAGAAACAAAAGAAGAGGGAAGGTGGAGTGAACGGCTACGGCGTTTTGAGGTGAAGACGATATTGGGTTTGGTCACTCCCTGATAGGTAATTTAACAAACTGTCGAATCATCGAAAGATCACACAGGGCTTGTACAAACCGTCGAATCGTCGAATCATTGACTGCAGCAAATGACCAAAGTGGCAAATGCCGAAGTTGCAAATGCCTGAGTGGCATTTTGCCGGAGTGGTGCACAAGGTCGGAGTGGATCGCAGCCTAAGTGGATCTTATGTCGAAGTGGATCTGCGGCCGGAGTGGTGCACAGTCGGAGTAGTAATGCCAAGGGTCGGAGTGGTGCGCAGTTGACCTTCCAGATAAATGATCTGGTAGAGCAGGTAACTGACTTATAAAGTATGCACTTTCTGTGCAGAGTAGGTAGCTGACTTGTAGAGCTTACGCCGTCTGTATAGAGCAAGTTGACTGGCAAAGTATGCATGATCTGGGGGAAGTGTGGGAACTGGTGAAGGTGCAGAAAATGACGTGACAAATCATCTGTAAGATCATGTCAGGTTAGCGGATGAGGTTTTGAAGCCAGCACCCTTATAAAAGTGCACCAGGCACTTTAGAAGAGAGAGCGGTAGGATAACAACGGTGGAACGGAACAAAGTGCGGAAGAAAACTCTCATCGTTCACCGTTTGCCACCATATTTGTAAAATCAGTGAGTAGAGTAAACTATCAGTGAGATGAATGAGAGAAGAAAAACAGAGAAAGAAGAGGGTATGAGAGTTTCTTTACTCTTGAAATTATTATTTTTTGTTCTATCTAGGGTGTATTGCGGATATTCTATATCGAGGGTTCTTGTAACCGATTTTATATAGTGAAAGTTTATTTAAAATTTATCTCGTAATTTTTTTCTTGGTTAAGAAGGGTTTCTACGTTCAAAATGCTATACATTCTTTATTTATTATACCTACTAAATTAGTAGCTGACGGCCAACAGGGGGTTCAGACTTTTCCACTGTGTTGGGTTGTGTATAAATTCGGATGTCGAATCCTATCAGAAGATAAACTGATGAGGAAAGAAACGGAGAAAGAGAGAGAGAGAGAAAGACTGAGAGAGAAAAATGAAAAATGGAAAAAACGGGAGAAACAGAGAGACCCAAGGGTAAGGGAAAAGGCCAGATATTATTATATTTTATTATTTGGTATTCAATACGTTATTTTCATTTATTAACTATTAACAATATTTCTATTTATTATTTAATAATAATAATTATTGTCAATATTATTGTTATATTATATACGTTATACGTTATTATTATTGTTATACATTTTATTATTTATTTATATGTTATTAATAATTATTTATTTATTATTATTTAATTATCTATAATACTAATATTATTTATTACTAATTATTAATATCCATTATTTATCAATATAAAGATATGATATTATTTATTGTTATATTAACCCGATAACTAAATAAACTGAGCCAAAATATCGGGGTATTATATCAAAGGATAACATTTCTAAAATATTTATTTTATTTATCCTTATCCGAAATTAGACATAATTAAAATTAAATTCAGGAAAAAATTTTATTTATCATTATGTCAAATATTTGTCAAGTTTAGATAAAAATTTAGCACTACTAAATCAAATTAGGTGAAATATATAGTTTTTGGTTGCAAAATGTTTGAAGAAAAAATTGTTTGGTGTGACTTTTGTGTGTGTGTGTTTGAGATGGATGTTGTTAAGGTATTCCCACATTATTAGGCTTCTAATAAATCTACCGATTAGGATTAAAAATTTGATAAAAAATGATAAATATTATATTTAATTATTTAAATTATTATTTAATTTTTTCATTTATTTAATCCTAATCATTAAAATTTATAGAGAGCGTAGTGGTATGGGAACATCTAGACTATTTCATATCTTTGATTTCAACTTTCCTACCTCTTTAATCTCAACTCCCTACTTTGGATGGGAAATTGGATCATGTTCTGGTTGCCGTGGAAATGAGGTAATAATGAGAGGAATGTTGAAAATCTCTTGTTGCATGTTGGTGCTTTTTGCTAGTTTAGAAATGAATTTATGCTTATTATATGTTTTATGTTGGTTTGTGAAGATAATTTGATGATTTTATAGCCTTGTATGTGAATAAATTATATTTCAAAATGTAACTATCTAATAAAATTTGAGTGCGATTTGAATGATATTATAATATATGTCTTTTAGATTGTTACATTTCTATTGGCATTTGGGTTGCATTGGACTGTTAGATTCCAAAATAATGACACTTGAGTGACATTTAAACTCCATTCAAATTCCATACCATAAAAGGATATTTTAACAAGTTGTTGTTGCGAGTCCCATATCGAGGAGCCAATTCCACAAGAGCTAGCTTTAAGCCTGAGAAGCTCTCCCTCCTATTAGACCGATCTTTCGGGATTGGACTATTTTCTTGAACTTGTGCCCGCAATAATTGTGCTCTCATTGAACTCGGCATTGACCCGAAAGCGTTATCTGTGGAGAGTTCTGACCGAAACGGTTACCTACGGAGAGGCTGACTTGTTGTCGGTGTGTTGGGGCGGAGTGAAACGCTACAAAGTGAAAACCACCGGGTGAAGTGCCACCGAGTGAAGTGCCACCGAGTGAAGTGTCGCAGTACAGCCGTCGATGTCTGTGGCTATCAAAGAGGAAAGGAATATTATGAGTTTCACATCGGAGAGTCAGTTCTACAAATATTGGTTTATAAGTTTAAGAGGTTTTTTCTTCTATCAAATCGATCTTTTGGGATTGGACTCTTCTCTTGGTTTTGTGCTCGTAACAGTTGCTCATTAGATTAATGAACAAAATTGATGGTTGTATCAATTACATGTGGGTTTATGGTATGGTATTATGGTTTTCCAAGATGGCAAATCATGCCTTCAAAAGCTACTAAAACTATAGTATTTGAGTTAGAATTTCCAAGATGGTTACTCGTGAGACATTTTTCACTTGATATTCCCTTAACCCTTTTCTAGGACTTCATATTTGGCCATTGCTTTGCTATTTGAGAGTTTGAGAATCAGCTTTGCTATCTTTTTTTGTCTCAATTATATTATTTTCTCTCTGAACTTGTGTTGGTATTTTTCATTGCCTTATCTTTGTGGAGAGTTATCATTGCCTTATTTTCTCTTTGAAGAACATATTAAAGAATTTCATAGTAAAAATAACTTAGAATATCGATCTATGGATATCGATATTTTTTTATAAGTCCAACATACCACAATATTATATTATTTACTCTATAGACACTGCATAATCTAAAAATATAGAATATGTGAATTTTCAATATAGCCTATATTGTTCGAGGCCGAGTCTAATCCAATGGTATCGAAAAGTTGAAATTGATATTTATTTTCTCTTTAAAATAACTGTATTTCTATTATATCATATTATATCTGAAATATCACGTGTAATATATGTTGTAACATGTCTAACGATAGATGCTAGGATCTCTTTTCATATTACCCGATTAGTGGTCGAGAGAAATTCCATTGTAATTTACCCCGTCAAAGAGGTATTTTGAATAACAGCTCATGGGTTCAAAGTTGTGAAAATAAGATTCTAAGAGATTTTGATTTACTTTAGTGTGTTAGAGTTCAGTCATATTATGATTATAAGAAAATCTTGAAACTATTTGACTTTAATACTGTATTATATTTTGTTATGTTATTCCTTGAGTAACTTTATGACATTTGAATCCGTTAAATTTTATCAGTTTCATCTATTGATTGAGTTTTGGTCATAATTTACTTATTAAAATTTTAATTTATTTTTTAAATTGATATTTAACTGTTAATTATAGATTTTTTTTAAATTATTTGACTAATTTTTTTTAATTTTTTATTTTTAAAATTGACCATCTATTAATAAAGCACTGGTTTCTAGCTCAGCGTTAAATATAAAGGTCTTTTGGGGACAGTTCGTTTAGCTATTAATTGAGTTTTATGTATTTTATTTTTTAGGTTATAGATTTATTTTGGATAGTAAAATTTTTAGATATTAATACTTTTTTTTTCCTAACATATTACTATTAGATATTTATATCTTTTGATGATATTTTGAATAAAATATTTTTTATTTATTGAATTTTCAACATCATTATTGGAAGGACTTGTGATTTATCTGTCTGGACCGTGACAATTTTATATATTTATATAAAATATAAATAGGTAGATGACACATTTATTTTACTTAACAAAAAAAGTATAAAAAAAAATGTGCATGCCTTAGAGAATAATGTTGGGACGGCGTCAAACCGTATACGTGTTTGCCAACTTAATTTAAAAATAGAAAAAAAGGTTTCCTGGTTTGGGCCGGGATGTGCGGACAGCAGCACCGAAATGAAAATACGATTGATTGGGCTTGTTAGGCCCAAAACATTATACAGCAGTCACGCTCTATTCTCAGTGGGCTTGAATTTCAATTATTTTGGGCCCGCATGGCCCAAAGTACTCACCTTTCTTCTAATGAGGCATATTCCAGCTAGGTATTTATTGGAGTTTCCATTCAAGAAAACCCTCTCTCACACTCTCTCCGACTTGCCGCTCCAACATCTCAACATCATATTTTATTATAATTCTTTTAAATGTTAATTTTTTTTTATTTTTTAAAAAAATTTTAAAACTAATTAAAGATAAAAATTAAAATAATATTTTCGTATATTATTTGAATTTAACTTTCAATATTATAAAAATAAATTTGAGTCATTAAATAAATAAATTTTAATATTAATTTATATGTTTTTAATTATTTTAGCAAGGTAAGTTGCCATATTTATTATCAATAAATTAAGAATATATCGTCCCCAACCGATGCCCCCCCCAGTAGACTTATATAGCATGTAATATAATTATTAATCTATTATATCTTTAAATATTAAGATTTTAGCTTTCTCTAAAACCATATAAATATCATCACATCTTCTGTATTAACATATAATTAATATTCTCTTCACTAATAAATTATTATATCTAACAGTTTTTTTTAATGGAATTAATATGCTGAACGGAATATCACATATATTCATAATATCCCATAAATATTGCTACTTATAGCTCATTTATTTTTTGAATATGGTATTATTATCTATTATTGCTTGACTATGGCTACAAATGATAACACAGAATTCGGCCAATGAAGTAAAAATTAGTTTTAAAAATTAATTCTAATTTATAATTTAGAAAAAATATAAATATAAATAAATATATATATATATATTAGTCATTATAGGGCCTACTTAGTTATATATTTGATGAACCTTTTGGTTGGATTTTAAAAAAATAGAAAACATAGCATAAATAAAAAAAATGAAACTTTTATTACTAGAATAAAATTAAAAATATAATTTTAAAAAAAATAAAAATAAAAAGGTATAGCAAAAAACCAAGCATACGGTTATTTATTCTTTTAAAAATTTAGTTGAAAATAAATAAAACCATTTTCAACAAAAAATGAATAAATATCACGTCAATTTGCATTCGTCAGAAGCCCAATTGCACTGAGAGTCCAGGCTATAAACACTTACGGGCTGGCCATCGTTTAATATTAAAAGGCCCAATACAGAAACAGGTGATTTCTAAGAATTCGGGCTCACATTCATTTGCAATCGATCAGAAGCCCAATTTCATTGAGTCTCCAGGCCTCAAACGATTATGGGCTGGCCATTGTTTAATAATAAAAGGCCCAAAAATAGAAATAGGAGCTTTCGAAAAATTTGGGCCTCTTAGCATCCGATCGATATGATGCATGGACGGGTTATTCTTCCAGTGGCAGACAGCTTATTCACTGATAAGTACAGATGAAAAGCACGCGACTCTCATATCAATTGTGATAAGCCGTGTTAAAACTGTGCAATATGGAGACGTCCTTATCAGATATTCTCTTGTTTCCCACTTAGGCATGCACTCATCGTGGTTCCATTTCGTAATGCCCTGTCAATTTGGCCTTATTGGCATGCAATGTGTAAGCGTTTAGACGATGAAAATAGCATAGTAAAAACAGTACACTTGGCTAAGGTGCAAGTCTTTGTCTTTTCTATTTTTATTTTTTTTTATTTTTCTTAGTGGGGGGTAAAATTTGTCACGTTTAAGTATCAAATTTCAAATCACATTTGAATTTCAATCAAAATTTACTAAAATTTAATTTATACTAGAGTGAACCATGAAGAAAGCAAATATATCTCAACTCACCTCATTTATCCATGATGAGTGCTCATGCTCAAATTTATTTTTTTAGTATGTAAGTAATTTTATTTGAAAAAAAAAATCAAAATCAATGTTTATTGGGTCATGATAAAATGAGATCAGATAAATACCATTTTTATAGAATTCCTAAAAAAAAATAATTGAACCCAAAACAAATGTGTTTAGGCCACAGCTGTGCCTGATAAAGTGGTCAGGGGCATATTATAGCAATTTTTTCTTCTGATGAATGATGAAATACTATTTATGATATGTTCTTCTAGATTAAAAATACAATTGTTAAATATATATTTATTACTTATCCTATAAATAAAATAAATGACGACCATAAGATTAATCTTAAAAGCCGCTTCAATTAGCCCCATACCTTAGGAAGAATGACATCTCAAACATAGAGTGATATGTTCTTATTTTATTTTTTAAAAATTTATATAAATAGATTGTTAATTTAGTATTTTCATAAAATTTTAAAAGTAGCTTCATCTACTTGAGACACAAATTATAACGTAATCTCATAGCTTGTAAGTCTACGAGCAATCCACTTTTTTGCAAGTTCAACCCCTATATTTATATATATGCTAAGGTTCCCAGAATGGCCAACTTAATAATGAAACATGCGATTTTAAGGTCCTAATGATAGTGTTTGGTTGATCTGAGTTCAGCAAGAAATTTTGCTAATCTGGGTTTAGCAACTTTATCCTATGCAATAGGAGGCCAATACCCGTTGGTATCACAGATCAGACCTAACACTTTTGAGTACCAAGAGAGCCCATACTCGAGGGTGAAGCAGTTGAAATAGGTAAAGAAGATGGGGCTATCAATGTGTCAATTTTGTTATTAGTTTTTGGATATTTGATTGTATCATATTCTAATATATTTTTAATATATATATATATATTTATGTTGGGGTCACTCCCGAGTGGACGAGGACTCTTGTGAAGTCCGTGAACTTTGAAATTTGGACGATGACTTATTAAAAGAGTCATGTCCGAGTGGTGGACATGGACAATGACTCAAGTCATGATAACGTTGGCCTATTCTACAGCAGTAATTAATGCGGGCAGACTGATGACGTAATCTGATTAGAAGTTGATGGCAACCACAACTTCCAATGTGTTGCAGACCTGCCAGGATCATCTGATTAGAAGTTGGTGGCAACCACAACTTCCAATGTGTTGCAGACCTGCCAGGATCATCTGATTAGAAGGTGGTGGCAACCACAACTTCCAATGTGGTGCAGACCTGCCAGGCGGGTGCCTGGCAGGCGGCGTGCTCTACCACCCTACCGCTAGGGTGGGTGGCTAGCCTTCCTAGGGTGGTTGTATATTTTGATAACTATAAAATGTTAGGAGACCATGGAGGTACCGGATCTAGTTAAGAGGATGATTATCTTGATGCCATGACAATAATGGTGGACATCATCAATTAGATGGTATAATAGTAGCAGAACTCAAATCAAGATGACAATCTTTGACGTACGGTGACCACTTAAGTCGAATTTATAAGTGAGGAAGTCCTCATACTTGGAAAAGCTTTAGATCTGTCGAAAGTTGAAATATGGATCCACCGAGTAGATAAAGTGTTTAAAGTTATAAACTAACTCCAAGTTTAAAAGCTAATTTTTAAAACTACAGTGTATATATTGATTGATTCGGGGTTTACATAATTTTTGTAGCCCCTAAGCTTATTTGTCACTTGTATACTCTACATATAATTTTAGATTATATATTATGGCTCCTACCACTACGAGACAGTTTACAAAATTAGATATTATATAACATGTGTGCAATTTGGGTTAATCGATTCAAATTAACCATAGATTTGATATTATTAGATATTAATGATTTCAGTATCATTTTATATGTAGATTGATTATCATGTTATTATACTAATATGGATTGTTTCCTCAAGATAGCATGCTTTATTATTGTTATTATTTTTTAAAATTTTGGGATATTAACTTTTTGAGTTTTAAGGGATAATAAAAAAAGAGATAATATAATTAATTTTTTCATTAAATGTATATCACTTAATGTAGGATGGGTGTCAAGCCCATCCCCGCTCCTGCACCATTCTCCCATCCGGATCCACATTAAATATTATTTCTCCTTCTCTAGTTCTCTCACACATTAGTCAAATTAGGTTTTCTCATAATGGTTTACAATACGTAAAATCAAAGAAATAGAGGTGTTAGGTTTTGAAATACTTCGAATGCAGGTGATAGATGGATCATGATTTTTTCTTTTTTTCAAATTGAATCAACCTATATGAACATCAATTTTGAGGAAGATGTCAGCCCTACTAATATGCTCACCCCTATCTGTGACTCATACGATAGCTTGTGAGTGAGCACCGATGGACAAACACCAAATCATGCATGGCTACCACCATTAGGACAATAACATGAGCTAAAGAAGCTCACAACGAGGCAAGGGAGTGTCCACTTCAATCGATGGAAATGCTTGCATGTTTGGCTCGCTTCCTGTAAGACCTACATTGTACTTCACTTCACCTTGAGAAGTACATTGTATTTTTCTTGAGTACTTTGTTGGGATATAGGTTATTTTCGTATAAATCAATATCCGATTAACAGATAGATGTTGTTTAAGGCTAACCGAACACATGATGGCTGAGGCCGGCCGAATACATTCTGGCCAATGATAGCTGGATAGATACTGGCCGAGGGTGTCCAAGATGAAGTCGTCGGACTGTTAGTTTGTAAGCAACCGAATAGCTTATGCTGATGGATGACCGGTTGCAGATCTTAGACACCCAAAATAAAAAGCGCGTGAATACAATACCCAAAAAAAAAAGTGAGCAGGTGAGCAAGTGTAACCAATCACCTTCAAAATTCAGAATGGATGATCGAATTGTAAAGTAAGTAATTAACTTGTAAAGTAGGTGCTATCGGTGAATAAAGTCATTTGTACATCTATATATATATTGATATTGCTGTTACTTTGAATAATAACAAAATAGTATAATGAGTCGTATTTTACTATTATATTCTATTATCTGGGTTTCTGTAACCAAAATTTATATAGTAAAATTTATAAACTAAATGTTTCGTAATTTTTTCTCATATTTAGAAGAAGATTTCTACATAAAATTATATGTCTTATTTCTTTATTTTTTTTTTTTTGTGATTTTTGCTTATCATTGTCATCACGGAGTTCTTTTCTCTCGGTCCAACTCTAGCCAGCCGACTCACAACATACTTAACATGCAAAATCCTCTTCCTGCTAGGTATTATGTGGCTTCTTCCTCAAACAACACACAAATCATATTCATTAACGAGCAAGAAGGAACTTGCATCTTAGGTTTCGTATACTGACTGAGCTCCATTCAAATTAGGCCCCTTT
>JAOVVI020016888.1:0-10761 GCA_028571085.2 Nepenthes alata | reverse complement strand
AAGCCACTTGGTCAAACCGGCTGTAACTTGGTCAAATCGGTTGTTTGTGAGAGGAATTGCCGGTTTGGGAGGGACCAGCCAGTTGTTTGAGGAAATCCCGGTATGGGTTTCCGGAAGCAACCTGGGCTGGCTGCTCGTTAGGGGAGTTACCGGTTTGTAGTTGTGCCCGGCAGCTATGAGAGGATATTACCGGCCAGCAACTTGTGAGAGGAAATTGCTGCTTAGAATCGGGCAGTTGTTAGAGGAAATCCCGGAATGGGCTTCCGAAAGCAAGTTGGGCTAGCTGCTCGTGAGAGGAGTTGCCGGTTTGCAGTTTGTGAGAGGAAATTGCCGCTTAGAATCGGGCAGTTGTGAGAGAATATGCCGTCCGGTCAGATGTGAGGGCAAAATACCGGCCGGCATTTTGTTAGAGGGAAATTGGGGGAGCTCTAACTGGGCACCTATGAGAGAAATTGCCGGCTTGGGCAAAACCTGCTGAGTTGGCACCGGGATCGGGCTACTTCTAGTGTATGAGGAGATCCTGGTATGGAGTTAAGACCGGGCATTTGTGAGGGAGATTCGGAGAGTAATTGGCTAGGCAGCTGAGAGTGAAAATTGCTGGCCTGGATGTTGTGAGAAGAATTCCCGGTTTACTGTTGTGACCGGGCAGTGGTGAGAGGAATATGCCGACCGAGAAGCTGTGAGAGGGAAATACAAGAGTGCTTCTGTGCTGCTTCCGGAGTGAGAGAGGAAATACCAAAGTGGTTGTGTCCGGCTTTTTGAGAGATGGAAAGCCAGAGACCTTTTGGGAGATCTCTGGAGAGAATTTTGGGCTGGCCACTTGTGAGATATAAATTCCCGGAGACCTTTTGGTGTGCTGCTGTGAGCTGAGAGATGGAAATTCGGAAACCTGAGAGATGGAAATCCGGAGATAGAAATTCCCTCAATGGTTCTTCCACATAAATGTCTATGTGGATTCTCAACGTGGATAGTGGATGGAGACCCGCAATTACTGTGAAGCAAATTCTAGTGGGCATCAGGATTTGCTAGACCAGCCAAATCCTGCCGATCCAGCACAGACTGATGGTTATTAGCTTTTCATCCAGGATCCTCTGGAGATTTTTTTTTGGGAGATCTCCGGAGAGGATTTTTGGCTGGCCATTGTGTGGAAATTTTTGGAGACTGTGAATAGAGATTTCCTAGGAAAAGCTGGCCGGGCTGATGTGAGTAGAAATTTCCCAGGAGAAGCTGGCCGGGCAGCTGCTGTGAGTGGAAATTTCCGGACAGCTACGATTGATAATTTCCGGAGAGATGAAAAGCTTTGTGCTGAAATCCGGAGTGCTTCGTGCAGCTAGGGAAAATTTGGAGAGCTTCTCAGCCTGACAGGAATGCCGGAGATCTACTCAGCCCAGCTAGAATTTCGGAGGGCTTCTCCATTTCTTTGATTGATGAAGGGCTCACAAGGGATCATGGAGGCCATTGACGAGGAGCGTTGAGATTTGTTGCACAGAAGATGAGGACAGAGGAACCAGGAGCCTTTGAAGGGGCTTCGCTGAGCTACGCCTCTCCTATCTGAAGAGAAATCAACTGCATCATTAAAGGGGAGCCTTACGCTCTATTTGGAGGGTGTACTTGGGCACCATCGTTGAGGGCTCCAAGCTCTGTTTCGCTCCGATTTGATGAGGAGTTGCCGGACGCTGCTGTCAGGAGAGCCCTGTGTTCTATTTCGACAGAAGCAGGAGCAGAGATAGAGGGACGCCATGAGAGAGCTCTGTGCTCTTGTTTTGACAGAAACGAGAACAGAGGGCTGGAGTCGTTCGTAAGGCAAGCTGGAGAGCAAGGAAAAGTGGGCCACTTTTCTGGGGAGGTTTTCTGCCTTAGACTTCTCCTCTTTCTCATTTTCCATTTTTTTTAGGTATTAGAGACTGGTGATAGAGGGAAAGCCCCTATTTTCTGAGTGGTCCCCACATTCTCAGGCTAGGCTTATTGCTTTAGTGAGGTGGTTATGCGAGTAGAGATTAGAACAATAGATTATCCTCTTGCGGTGTATGAACCTCTTTGTGATTAAAGAGGTGGCGAGGATGTTTTCCCTCCGAGATTTGAATGAAATCCCTTTACTTGAGCTGACTTGGATTTGGTTATGTGGCCCGTATGTTTTCTAAGCTGGGCATTTTATTCATTTCTTATTCTTCAAGTCGCAGCGTGCGCAGTTGAAGAAAAAGCCCCCAGTCTTCGATGACCATGTCACGCGCAAAGAACCCGAAGAGAATGTCTTAATAAAGAGCATCTGCCGGTCTCATTCATGGATATTTACAAGACGACCAGGAGTGGTGATCTCCTCGATAAGAGTATTTGTATCAGCTTTTTTTTTTGTGTTTTTTGGTGCTAAAGCTGGCCTTTTGGCCGTTTCTCACAGACGGCGCTAATATTATATTCAAAAAATATGGATTGTTCTACAGATTCAGGGGCTTCAAATCGGATTTTCACGCTGAGTCGATCTGATACGGATCCCGTCTCCATAGCCTCATGGGTTCAGTAAACCCAGCTAAGAAAAAGGCCTAATGCAATTTCGCCCATAAAGCGATCCATGCATCTATACCAATTTATCCATTCATTCTTATCCACAAAAAACGTTGTAACTGACAAAGGTAATCTAACTACCCACAACCTCTATAAATAATCCTCCATACCAGGAGGCAAGGGGGATGAAAAAGACTAGAGGGGGAAAACGGTCAAAAACCTCCAAAAAGGAAGTTAAGAGAAACAGCCAAAGAGATAATGTATCCTAAGGAGGCCAGCCCTCCAACATTCGAGATGGCCAGAACAACTTCCCAAGGGCCCATCCAAGTGATCTCTCCTTTCCCACCAGGAGATCTCCCTTCAAGTGATTGATCACCATCTACAAATTATACATCTAAGCCGCCTTCCTCTAGGCGTATTCCTAAGCCATTCCTCTGTCTGAGTGCATCTTTAAGCCTCCATTATGGGGGCGCATGTCTAAGCCGTCCATCGTTTGGGCGCACGCAAACGCTCTATCTACCACGTATGCATCTACGCATCCTCCTTGCATCTTCCTATTTTCTTGGAAAGGCATCTGACTTGAGCGTTGGGTTTACGGTGGGAGTAACTCCCGCCATCCTCTGACCTCTTGTTTATTATTGTATTGTACAAGGTTCAGGTTTGAAGCTATGGAGACGGGATCCATATCAGATCGACTCAGCGTGAAGATCCTATTTGTAGCCCCCGAATCTGTAGACAACCCGAATTCTTGGAACGCAACAGTTTTGATCTATGAAAATTTGGAGGAAACTACTTCATTTTTAGATTGCATGAAAAATCACAATGAAACAAGAAAATTAATGAAAAATGTCTATTAGAATTTCCCTTCATTTTCATTGTTTTTTTTTTGATTTTTTTTTCATTAATATTTTTACTTTAAAATTTTCTATATCCAATAGAATTTAGGACAAAAATACGCATATAGTCACTGACATTGCCGATTATCAACTTATTAAAAGCTTTGTTGGGTTATATAATGTCTTTGACTCTTTTTTTAGTGAGTGATAGTTTCATTATAAGCGAGATCCAGTAGAAATATATTAAATTACGGTAAGCAAGTTTAGGAATCAAGTGAGCCAACAACTACTCTTACATTTTGATATGATTTGAGTATGGAAGATGTATTTAGCTGCTTATCTCCACATTTCTTTTCTTTCTTACTAGATATCTAAAGCTACCATGCAGGCTGCATCCTTCTTTGTCCTACATGCTGTTCCTGTATTTAGGACTATAAACCTGGCTGCTGCTGCTGAAATGGTAACCTCTGAGAACTCTAGCCTCGATGGAGGGTGGACTGTTGTTTTGCCTCGTCATGCGAAACGGCAGAGAGCTCGACCCAAACTTTTGTTCCCCAAGCAAAAGAACCAGTCATGGGCTCCGAATGACCTTCAAATTGATGTTGGCAGAGAATCGAAGTTGATGCAGAAAATTCAGATCTGTATGAAGCAGCTTGAAAGCTCTGGGTTTTTTGAACTTTTCCTCGCACAGATCCACGATCACAAAATCCTTGATCATTTTGTGAGGGTTCTCCACGGAGAGCCCAAAATGGAGATGGTGATATACGGTATAGGCAGCATTGAATCCTTTGAATCGCCTCGGTTGCAACTCTGCCTAGCCATCTTAATGAAGGGAAAATTTGACTGGATTGGGGACATAGAAGTGTTCGACCCTCTTCTTTCTGCAACCGAGTCACGGGTTCTGGAAGCTCTGGGCTGTTCGGTTCTGACTGTTAATGAGCAAGCTAGGAGGCCGGCTGTCAAACCGACATTATTCTTCATGCCTCATTGCGAGGCCGTGTTGTACAACAACCTGTTAGAGGCAAACTGGAGGGTGGACCGCCTGAGAAATTTGGCTTTGTTCGGAAACAGCTTCGGCTCATATGAGCAGCACCTTTCATTGGTCAAGGACCCAGCCGTTGCTGATTCAAGAAAGTATATCTTGGCCGCTGCTCAGAGGTTCGGAGTTGAATTCCGAATTCAAACAGTTTCAGATGACTATTTCAATGCTTTTCACGAGTCTTGTTGGCATTTTTTCAGCCCTGACAACGGGCACGGGCTACCCATTGTTTGATTATTAAAAAGAGCGGCTTGTGTATGAGGCTACCATACCATGGGGCGGACCAAATGTGGTTAGTCTTGCCAAATATTGTTAATTTATGTGGACAATTACTTTGGATGCTGCATTCCAAATAGTTAGATGTGAACCTCCTGAAACTTGTGTTCCTTTTCCCTTTATCACTGTAAACAAAAGAGAAGAACTTAAGCTATCTGTACAATTTTAGGAGCTTTTTAAGAACAAGAACTAATTTGACATATTTTACCAGTCAGAGCTTAAAAGGAGAGACGCCATTGATCATTTTAAACCTGTGTGAGGGTTTTGCATTCCTGGCTTTTATACCATTTAAGCAAGCCATCAGGTACGGAAAAGCGTGGGTTACTTGCCTCAATGCAATCGGACTTTAGTAAGAGGGATTATTAGCCATGGATTTAGATTACTAGCTTCATTAACGGAATCACAGTGCTCCGTTTTACAGCCAAGTCCGTATTACTTTTTGTAAGTATTTGCCAAAGGCTCTCTGTTGTTTAAATTTAGCCAATCTTACCCTTGTTATAATTCAAGAACAAAATTAATTCAACTTAAAATGCAAAAATAAAACTGCCCAGATTTTTATTCGTTGCACCAAACGGGTCCTTAAGTGTAACGTCTCAATTTTTCAGCCCACAAAAAAATGCCACTCCCCTCGGCCCCTTCCTCGTTTCCGAAAATTCTTCGGCTTGTTGGCGAATTTGAACTCTTTTGAGACTGTAAGCTTGACGGCGTTTTGGAATTGGGTAATTCAAGTACAAATTTTTCGTTGTTTTTGCATCGCCATGTCCCTGCTGGCTTAACTAAGGAGATCTGTCATGCGCTGGCAGAACTTGCCTTCCTTCTCTCGCTCCCTCTCTCTCCTTCGCACGGACCGTGAAAGTGTTCTGCAGCTTCTAGGGTTTGATTAGGTCGGAGCAATTTTCTGTTAGGGTTAGTTGTCGGAAATTTTTCAATCTTTCGTTGTTTTTTCACTATTTATTTTCGGTTTTGTTGATTGTATGCTACTCACTTTTTATCATTTAGAACAACAAGTTTGAGTATAATGAATTGTATTCCTAGCCCTTTGGCTTTTTTATCAATGAAGCAAAAAAAATTGAAGAATATGAGAAACAAATTGGAAAATGACGAATTGGATATATATATATATATTTAATGAGAGTGAGAGGTAAATAGGAGGAGGTTTCCAATACCCTTGTGTTTTTGATAAATAGTCGTCCGGGTTTGGTCACTTCGACTCCTTTGTGAGGAGGCACACATTTTTTCGAAATTACGAGGCTATTTTGTTAAGTTTTTTAGCGAGAGTTGTTTCGCACCTCCATGTATTCTTTACCCACCTGTGTCAGTTTTGGATACAAGTACTTATTTGTTAAGGGCCGTTTGAGTTTTTTCTGGGAGTATTGTCGTGGGTTATTTCAACGCCGTAGCGCCTGGTACTCGAATATTGGCTAGAGGTATTTTCTTTATCCCTAATTATCCTTAAAAAGTAGGATCACATTGCGTCATTGAACCGATAATTATATTTCAATTAACCTAATCTCATTTATTCCCATTTTACATGACAGGAATAGCCCGAGTATTTGCAAGAGTAAGAAGCAAATAGCATCTTACAATAGCAAGGTAAGTACCATTTTCTTTGAATTCTTTCAATTGAAACGTTCCGCTTAAAGTGAGAAAAAGTTAATGGGTAGGAATGCAATGTGAGAGGCATGAAAAATCACAATGAAGCAAAAAATATTAATAAAAAATGTCTATTCGAATTTTTCTTCATTTGTAATCATTATTGCTTCAAATGTGGGATGATCAGTAATTTAGTTAAAGATGTCAAATTGGTAATTATCATTTGTTTGATCTCAAAGGAGTAGAAAGCCGCGATATATAAATGGCGTCATTGCAGATTAAATATTTATTGCATATTAAGTAGAAAATATTTATAAATTTTGTGATTATGGAAAGTTAAGATAATCAATTATAGATGATTAAAAAAAAAATAATAATCAAGATATTAAAAATATTTATTAAGGAATAAGTTTCGTTCTTTAAGAGGGAGGATAGTAATATCTCCGTGTTTTGTTTTGTGTTGGATTATCGAATTAATTTAATAATAATTAATATTATATTTTAATAAATATTAATAATAATAATAGATATTAAATAATTAGTCATTAATAATAAATAATAATAATAATAATATTAATAATAAATAATTATAAATGATAAATAATAAATGTAGTAAAACGTTTAAATAATTAATTAATATAATAATAATAACGTAATAAATGTTAAAACCTGCCACGTCACCCCTTCTTCTCGATTCTTCTCCCCACTTCTGCGTTTCATCTCCTTCCATTTCTGTCCTCTCTCACCGGTCTCTCCCTCTCAGTTTCTCTCTCGCTCTCTCCGTCTCTCTCTCTCTCTCTCTTCCGTTTCGCATCTCTCTCTCCCTCTTAATTTTCTCCGTCGTTTAACCCCTTCGGCTGTCAAGCGGTCCGTTTTCGCTCAATTAATCGGGCGGTTATGATGGTGGGTTTATCAATAGAGGAGTGCGGGAAGTGCTGATGGCCGTTGCAAGCTTGAGCCGAGGAAGTGTTGCCGTCGTCAATCGGTGCCGGAGCCACCATCGAAAACCCTAGCCGATTGCTACAGTCGAAGCCGTCGCCATTCTAAGTCCGGAGGTGTGTCGCCGGCGTTCGCCGTTAGTTGTCGTTGCCGTAGTCGTTGCCGTAGCCGTTGCCGTAGTCGTTGCCGTAGCCGTTGCCGTCGTCGCAGCAAACCCTCGCCGCCGTTAAACCCTTGCCGTCGCAAACCCTAGCCGCTTCTGTCCAAATCAGGCAAGTAACTTTCCTATTCCTCTTGCAAATCTTTGTTCCACATTTGAAATTAGAACTTACGTATAAGTTATGAAAACTGATTTGGGAAATGGATGAGAGAGCAGGGCCTCTTGCTCTGTTTTCGTGGTCCGCTAAAATGGTGGGTGCGTGTGTGTACAGTGCACGGTGCGTGGGTGTGTGTATATGGACTTGTGTGAATACGGTGTATATATACCTATATGTGGATGTGTGTATTTATACACAGAATAGTTGTGTATTGGGTGCGTGTGGATTCGTTGTCTGTGTGTGTGTGGGGGGGCGCGCACACACACACACGCTCACGCACGCATGCACGCGCACACGTTGGTATATTATTTATATTTATGGCAGAATGTGTTTATATTAATCTATGCATGTGAGTTTGGTATACTTGAAATAATAATAGTCGGTTAAATGATTATTCCTGTATTTCTTTGATGAATTCTGGTAAATTATTTTTCGCGTTAACTTTGTTGACGTTCATTTATTTATTGGCACTCTATGGCTAACTTGAGGATGACGTATGAAAACACTAAGGTATCAAGTCGAATGGGAGGTAACGGAATCTTAGTATAGTCTATATTTTTCCGATACTAAATCTATATTCTGGAGGTTGAGGTCATTTGGATGGATGCTTATAATCCTGTGAACCGATTGGTGAGATATCAGTGGATATTGTACCGAGGTGGTGCTGGGTTTGACTTGATATGAGTATTCTGTTCCCGAACGGGTGTGAATTAGAGGATTACGGAATACGTGCAGGTTACCCGATAGGGTAACGAGAAAGTTTGTGTGTGTGGATTGGATGCGGTACTTGTACACTACGGCTCCTCACTAAGAATCGTTTGCTAAAAAGAGTGGTTATGGTTGATGATTTCTATGTGTCCTTTGCAGATCGATTTGAGCAAATTTGAGTTGTTAGCAGGAAGCGTGGAAAAAAAAATCTATATAGGTATCAGTATCATTCACGGCTATATCAGTGTTGGATATATCGGTTAATCTATATTGGTATCGGATATAGAGGAAGGAAAAACAATTTAGAATATCTTAAGTTGACAAGGTTCTATCATATCAGCCAAATATTTTGAATATAGATAGATTTATCATCGATATGAAAATATATTGTAATATTATCCCAGTATCTCTGAAAATATTGGTATCGGAGGAACTTGATACTGATACATATTGGTCAATATTTGCAATGTTAGGCAATATTTGTATTACTGTTGGGAAGAGTCGGTTGTCTATTTTGAGAGCTTTTCATTTTGGCCTTGTTTGTTTATATATGGTGAAAAAGAGGTCTTTTGATCGTTCAGAATCAAAGAAGAGATCCTAGTTATCAAGCCAGTAGTACATTAAATGAGTAGTAAATTCAATTTGTTGCTATGGCTTTTGCCTGCTAGGATGAAATAGGGGGAGGGAGGCAAATTCCTTGGGAAGCTGTTCAGGATGAGAGAGAATATCGGTGATGATTTGGCGAAGGAAATACAAAGAACCTTTTCTTGAAGTTAAGCGCTCAATAGAAAAGTTGAACCTTTTCTTTCCACATTTTTCCTTTACTTCACATTTTCTTTAAACCAAATATATCTTCAGGATTTGTTTAGATTTAGAAGAGTTTAAGGGTAAACCAAAGAAAATTTAAGAAAAATATTTTTCTATATTTGGATTGCTTTGGAAAATTACAAGAAAAAAATTTGATGAAAAATATGTATTAGAATATTTATATTCCCATTGGTAACGCATTTGCCTTTCTGATTGGACATGCTGACCCTGCTCCCTGGTATATAAGATGCTATGGCGGACCGAAAATTCGCCCATACTCTGCCTTATAGTGTGGCTGGTGGCACAGGATAGGCTCCTTATTCGGAATCATTAGCTAAAAAAGAAGTTATGGTTGATGATTCCTGTGTCTTCTAGGGTCTGTAATCTGAACACGGTGACCATCTCTTCTTCTTTTAAGTGTTCTGCAGAATAGTCCCTGAGCTTGCCTTGCCTTTGATGAAATTGTGTGGGGCACCAGAAACCTGTGCCAAATTGGTTCTAGCAGTGTCGAACTATTGGTGCAAAGAGTCAGTATCCTTTTGTGGGAGCTTTTTATTTTGGCCTTGTGGAAGTAATATATACCCCCTAATTTACTGCTGTTTAGACTCTAAGATAAGGCAAAAGAACAAAATACTCAAACATCCAATTCATGTTTATCATTTTTGCTCTAGATGCTGCAAGCAATAATTCAGTAATCTCACAAATAAATGTCGCCAATATCAATAATAAAATAAATACATAAAATAAATTAACACAAATATTGGTAACGAAAGAAGAGTTCAATAACCAACTAATTTTGAGAAAAAATATTTGGACTTCTCAAGTTAGTTAAAGTAAATCCGCTAATGTAAGTCAAATTACAGTTTAAGTGGTGTGGATACGTTAACTCTTAGTCGACTTATTCATGACTAGTGATTTTTATCAAAAAAACTTCTCAAATTTGCTCCCCGCAACAGAATTGGGCATTTTTTGGTCTTCTCGCAGGCTTTTCTTGACTGTATTGTGAATCTCTAGGATTATTGGAACTCCAGTGTCCATGCCATATGTAGGATTCTGAAGTCTTACAGGGTGGAATAAGTGCTTAAAGAGTTTTAGATGTTTTGAGAATGGGAAAACCTTAGCTTTTCAATCTGACAATGAAATGTGGGGTTTCTCCCTTAATGAAACTCACTCTTAATTAGGGTTTAAAACGCTGAGGGGGCAAAAATGTATGCTGACCGCTTGAGTGGCTATTATGCAGCTCACCTTTGACTCTCCATTAGAATTCCCTGTAGGTTTAGCGGTTATCGCGCGACTCACAACTCACCTCTTGAATCCTTTTGAGATCAGTAGCTTGAGTCGCTATCATGTGAATATCTGATGGAATTTGCTTTGCAACGTTATGTTTGTTTCATTTTGGGAGAGTTTGTCTTGAATCCCCATTTGAACACAACCAGTAAAAAAAAAAAACTCGAATACAACTCGATTAGGACTACACTTTTGCCATAGAAATTAATACAATAAACACAATACCTTGTCTATCAAAATACAGTAAGAAAGAGGCATTCAGATCTTAGAGAATCAAAGAAGAGATCCTAGTAAGATTATCATGCCTGTAAATTCAGTTCTTTGCATGGCTTTTGCCCATTAGGATGAAATAGAGAGGGGAAGGCAAATTCTTTGGGAAGCTGTACAGTACGAGAGATAGTATTGGTGATGATTTGACAAGACCCTAGTTATGGATGAAGGGAATAGAAAGAACCTTTAA
>JAOVVI020016887.1:0-10761 GCA_028571085.2 Nepenthes alata | reverse complement strand
AAGAAGAGTCGTTGTTAGTCATCTGATGGGTTGTGGGCTAAAATGGAATAGGCCATCACTGTAGAAAAGCCTCTTAGGGCCTAACATGCCGTGTGTGGACGATCAACGTCGAGTTGACCGTCTAAAAGCAAGTTGGCCATCCTGACGGTCAACGCCAACGTTGACCGTCCTGGGCCTTTCAGTTCTGGGTTCGTCCTTTTACTGGGCCTTCAAAGTGTTGACCGTCCTTCTTGGGCTTCCGTTGGACTTTTGGGCCAGTCCATTTTTGGTATATCCATCAATATCAAATAAAAAAATTTTATCTCTTTAAAAATGTAAACATTTTGAAAAAAATTTAGGCATATAAAATACATCACAAGTTAATAATACCTATTTTTCTTGTAATAATATAAAATTGCTTTACATAAACGAGATTTATAGAATCATCAGCAATGAGTATTAATTAATTATACAATTTATGTGTAAGTTTACTTTTTTTATTTGTCATACATCAACTGATATTTTTAATTTAATTATAGACATATTATTTTACTTGATAAAATATAATTTTATTTTTAATTTTTTATTCTATTTCTTATTTGCATGGTATATGTCTAGCAAAAATATTTTCTCATTTTGACTTCACAATAAGAGTGTAATTTTACTATTTGCGGTTTCAACTTATGCAATTCAAGTTTACTATTTTTCTCAAATATTTAGCTCCATTTATTATGAAGGCAACTTGTGAAATCTGAGTAAAACATTGACATGACATAAACATTGGAAAATATGTTAGTATGAAGATATAAGATCTTCATTATTTGGCATTAATAAAAGATAATCAACAATAACATTTAAGTACATAATTATAATTATTTTTATCCACAAAATATTCATCGAGGCCTTATCAAATTTGTGCCATTCAACCAATTTGATCCAATCAATTTAAAATTTTATAGAGTTTGATTAAAATATGAAAATAATAAAGATGGACATGGTCATAAAATCAGGCCCTATTAATTTTTTGAGTCGGGTATAGTTATAAATAAAAGTTTCTGGTTAAACTTAACTCGGATTATAATTTTTTATATAGATCTAATATACACTAAGTGTTAAAAAAATATTTCAATATATTATATATTTTTTGTAATTCACAACTTTATATAAATATTTTTAATTAAAATATGCACTTATATAGTATTTTATTTTAAATGTTATAACTTTTAAAATATTATATATTTTTGGGTGCCTTTATAAAAATATAAATTTTTAATTAAACATATTAAAAATAAAAAATATCTATCAATCAAATCTAAGTGGCCCGACTTGTTTTATAGACGGATACAGTTAAGGATTTGGGCAGGTAATTGTGCATTGTCTAGCTTGACCTATTTTACCGCTTATAGTTTTTTTTTTAAAAAACTCTAAACTAATCCTATTCGCTTTATATCCAAATTTGGCTAGATTTATACCATCCATTTATTCGCTTCTTTCGTACTAAAAAAATGTGCACACAAGATTCACTATTTTAGGCATAGATATATATCTTATATATTATGTCTTGAAAATCTGCTATTGTGGAATTATTTCTCTTTTCCTGTACATAGATCTCAAATATATCTACCCAAGTAGCATATTTTATAATCAAAACTTCTTTGGTTCCTTGAGGATTGATTTTCTTTGAAGCTCAAAAGCTTATTTATCTCTTTCATGCGTTACCATATGTTTAATGCCTACGATAAAAACATATAACTTGCAAAGCATTAAATTTTTTAGTTTTTATAAAAATAAATTTTAAATTATGTTTTTATCAAACATTGTTTTTAAATCAAAATTTAATTTTATCAAGCACAAATCCTTCTTTACCTAAGATTTTATCTAAGTTGTTTCAATTATTAGTGAATTGAGCTAAAATTACAATAAGATGATTAACTTTTTCTTTAACAAATTCTTTTTATCATTACAAACATTAATACATTTACGTTCACTTTCAACCTCTTTGTTTTTATTTCCTAAATCATTTTTTTAATCACGCAATACACTGTTTTTATTTTTAATGCTTTCTAGTTTTCTTCCAAGTGACATTTAAAGAGAAGTTTTCTAATTGACATATATATTTAAAACATACCCTTTAGTGAAAAGAAATTTTATTTTAATAATTTAAAAATTATTCTTTCTTACTATATAAAAGATATCCCTAACCATCATTTGACGATGTTATCATATCTCTAGAAAATATCTATGAATTCTTAAGAGAGAAATTATTTCGTAATTTTTAAGATAAAAATGATTACTCGATTTTGATTTTGCATATTATTAACTAGTTGAAAATTAATACTCATAGATTTAGGTATTTATATTTATTCTACACATAATTGATTAATAAAAAAATATAATAATAAAAATTTAGAGAATTAAATGCTATTGATGCGTCCCTAAATTTGGGTTGTTATACGAATTAGAGAACTACTTGATCTCTCACGATGGGTTGAATTGAAGCGGGTCCGATCTCCATTTCTAATAACCTAGTTTTTGCGTAACATAATGAACAAATAAGAGGTTAGAGGATGGCAGAATTTACTCTTCGATTTATCATTCGATATTTAAGTCAGTAATCTTTCAACGCAAGTGAGAAAGATGAAGGATGCAAAGAATGCTGATGCACGGGTGTGGGGATTGAGAGTATTAGTGTACTCGACAGGACAATGGCTTATAGGCGGAGGACTAGGCTCTGATGAGTACGCTTGTCAGAGAGTGGCTCATGAGAGATGTGCTCGGCGGGGAGCCATTTCGAAGATTCTTAGGGTGAGGGAATGCCTGAGGAATATGGGGTGGCTCGATAGGTGAGGTTGCAACTGCTTTTTTGATCGTGATAGCTTGGATTGGCTCTACACTGGTATTTTCTATGTGTTTCTCTGTGTGTCTATCCGCAGGGATAAATTGGTATTTATAGTGCTGCAATCGGTTTAGCCTTCCTTGGACCTTATGGCTGGTAACAATTGCTTGCAAGAATTCGCTGAACTGTCCCAACGATTTTGGAGGCTGGCTATGGAAACTGTGGCTGTCTGAGGGTATTCCTTCCCTTGTTAGGGCGATCCTAAAGATAGCTATTATGTCAGTTTCCTACTAGGAGGATTTGTTGAGTTATAACTGCCATCGTGGAGAGATATGCCATATTGGGCAAGATTCTAAAAATATTTTCCAAGCAATTCAGGCCGGTTATGGCAGGTACCTCCTGCATATTCGTGCGGCGCTTGTGATGAGCTAGAGGGCTTCTTGCAGGTTTGACCCAATTGCCTGTTTTCCACCGAATGGTCCTGGCTCGCCTCGGCTGGGCCGACTACATTTCCATTTTGTTCTTGGGCTAACGAAGCCGCACCACGGGCCATCACCTCTTAGGTCCTTCTCTTGTTAGGGGGTTTTGTACTTGGGCTGGCCCATTTACAGTAGTACCCATCAGTAGCCTTCCATGTTGAGAGGTTTAAATTTTTAACTCTCGGTATGTCAACTAATGGGTTGCCAGTTGTTGTCTTCCTTGATTGTTCTTTCCCCATGCGGTCTATCGATTTGTCTTTTTGCCACATAAGATTTGATTCACTCTATTTGGCGATTCCCTGTGGATAACGCTTGGCGTAAGAAATCTCCAGCATTTAATTGGCTATTGATCCTTCTTTATGATATAAATGGAGGGGCTCTCTATACCTTGCATCTCAACTCTTCTTCTCGCATCGAGCGGTGTGATAGTTTGGAGTTGGCATGGAGCATGCACTTCCACAAGTTAGGATTAGAGGTAGTTCTTCTCCAATGTTCGAATGAAAGATCTTTAGGTGTATATAGGGAGTTTGCCTTGATTACCCTCTTTTGTATGAAAAATTGCCTCGGTTTTCCTCTTTTGCCTCCGTCCCGAAGCTGAGCCCCTCACCTCGCCTTCACGGGAAAGGATTTCCTTCCACTATGGCTTGTCCCGCAGGAGATGGCTTGGCTTTGGGATGGTCAACCTTATGCTTCTTTGGCACTGGCGATCCTCCTGCACTCGTGGATGTTGCGGCAGCCTTCCTAATTACATTCGGAGGAGCAGTCTTCTTTCTCTTTTATCACTACTGAAAACTTGTACTTTGTAAAAGAAAATAATTAACGGGACTGTCTGAGCATTTTTTCCTTTATGCATCGCCCCAATATTCTTGCATAATGTAAAAATAGTTGAAGCACTTGAGTGTTGCTTTTTGTTACTCGACGCCTAACAAATTGACCATTTGAGTTGCTAGTAGCTCGATCTTCTGGCGATCCTGACTCAGCTGTTCACCCCGCACTGTAGGTTGAGAGGTGAGCTGGTCGGATCAGCCTCGGGCCTGCAAAGGATGCATGCTGTCAATTTGTAGCCGTAGGAAATGAGCATCTGGTCATCATTACCCACACCATGCTGCCAACCTATTGGCTTAAGCGTTGAGCGGGTAGCCATCAGCGGGTTGCGTGAGGGGATGTTGCATCTCTCATCATAACGAGGTCAATGACAAGACGCACTGCAGCACTCCATGGTGAGGGCATGTGTTCTGGTTGTCATTAAGATGCGCCCCTTCGATATCCTGGAACGACATCGCTTCAGGGTTGAGGTGCTGGCTATTTAAACTGTTAGCCTTTGCCATTTTCCGCATTTTCCTTGATTTGAGTCACTTTGTCTTGGTCCACCTCTTTAGCTTCCATGGCCTCCATAAAAGTTGATGTGATTCCATTCGTCCTCACTTGTTGTGATGTTGAGTCTTCTTCTTCTCCGTACAACATCTTGATCGCCATCAAGTACATGTTGCCCGGTGAAGATGGCAAAGCATGTTCCCCATGGGAGGGATTCCTCATCGTCTATGCGGCCCATCTAAAGGGGGTCTTCGTTTTTTTATCGCGTAAGAGTTGTATGGGATCCTCTCATCCTTGGAATTCCAGTGGCGGGACTACATCCCAACGCCTTTTGGTACCTGGTTTCTTTGTGTGTCTTCGCCTGCCACCATGATCATTAGTTGAGTGTTGTGACGGTGAAGGTAATATTTCGGTTCAACCAAAGCATAGATTGGATCTCACTTTCCCCTCACTTGGAGTTCCAACTGAAATGGGAAACCCTAACTCAACGAAGGCATAGAAGGACTGATACTTTTATCGGGTAGTCCCTTTTAAATGGGCTCCTTCCAATAAATGGGGCAAGGTGCGTGTTGCTTTTGTCGGTGAAGTTGGGACTGGGAGAAGGGTTCGGTGATGCCACTAGTAGATCTAATTACGGTGCAAGCCGTCACCTTCCACGAGAAGGACCATTGGTTGTTTGTGGAGGCATTTGCACGAGCCAGGTGGGAATACCGCTTGGGGGAGACAAGTGTCACTGTCCTGTTGTTTGCCAATCCCAAGAGGAAATTTAGGTCATCGGACATTTGAAATTTCTCTGATAGAGTGGCCAAATGGTGGGCAGCATCATCTAGTTCCTCCTCTTGTAATGGTGCTCAGCCCATAATGTAGTTCAGGCAGAGAGTCGATGGGTCTTCGAGGGGGACGACCCCCATCCCACCTTCTTCATCTTACCAGGTTGTTGAGGATGTTGGGCCTGCTAAGGGTGGTGAGTCCTCCATACCATCCGCTTTGGCCATGGGCGACCTAGGGGCTGATACGCATGACGTGTCAATCCTTGCACCGACCCTACCCCAGTACGGGGTCATCATCGTTGCTACCTTGTCGCCCGAGGAGCCTATGACTGGCTTCTTCACTGACTTTGCTGAGGAGGTCTCTTGTGGTTATTGGATAACTGAAGTCCCAGCAGGGGAGGTCGGTGGAGCTAGTGAGGTGGCAGAGGCTGGTGGGACCAACGAGGCCGTCAGGGTGCCAAGGAGCCTTGCCTAGAGCCCTCAGAATCCGAGTTCCTATAGGTTGAGGTGGCTGACGAGGTGCCTTCTTCGGGGCCTCAGGAGCCTAAGTTCCAAGAGGTCTTGATGGCTTCATTGAGCTGTACGCCATCAATGAAGTCGTTCTTTGTTGAGGTATCGATCGTGTATTTCCCTATCTTCCCTTCCCGTTTTTGCTTTTACTTGACTGATTGATTCCTTACTTGTAGCTGCAAGAGGGGCTCTGCTAGTTAGTCGCCATTGCCAGTTGTATGTCCCATATGTGTGCTAATCCAGCTGGCCTTTGAGAGATGGAGGATCGAGTGAGCGCTGCCGTTGTCGAGATGAGACGGAGTCAAGAGTGGGCCACCTAACTTGACTGCGAGCTGTCCGAGTCTAGGGGGAGGATCGCCTCCCTTGAGGATGCGCTTTGGGGGGTTAAGAAACGCTATGCTCATCTTTGAGATGATAATCTCTTGCTCAAGGGTGATCTTAGGGCTCGATTTTGTCTGGAAGAAGTCAGTCAGGTGATGGACGGCAGATTATGGTAAGGTATCCTCCTTTGTAGATGGATAGTGTCTCTAGTGGACCTAGGCTTTCCCATCGCCCTCTTTCCTTCGAGGAACTCTAGTGTCCAGCTTTGATTAGAGCTGCTTGGTCCTTCCGAAGATGATGTGGAGTCTTCGTCTCATCCCCCAAGGGGTTCCTAGCCTCAGGATCACCCTTTGCTTGAATAGTAGGTGTAGGCGGTTTTTTGTACTTCTTCGGGCAGGCCCTCCATGTATATTTCAACTTTTGTAATTAAATTAGCTAGACCATTTTGATCATTGTCACTTATGCTCATGTACATATGCCGGGTATTTTTTTTATTTCATGATTTGTTGGCTAATCGTTACTGCAATAGTCACTGGGCTCTGGCAGTGTTATAGGCCGTTGTCCGTATGTAACCTCTGGCGCTGGTCCTATTGGAAGACATCGTTACTTTTGTGCGTCTAATCTTAGTCTGTCGGCCATGGTTGATCGATGGTATTCGTCCTTTTAGGAGGAAGTTTTCACATGCATATTGAAATGTCTCGTAATGTGTTTGGTGGCCACTTTTGCGAGGTAGTTCAACCTTCATCGGCAAGTCTCTTAGGCCTCACATTCGACAGTGCATGGGTCACTCGGCTACGGGGTTGGGGTTCAAAATTCGATCGTGTATGGGTCGCTCGGTAACGGGATCGTGGTTCTTGACCATGGTGTAATTGGTCTAGGGGTAGGTGAAAGAAAGTTCACCCCACTTAGGGGTTGTTTAGGCCATTTGATTTTATGAAATGATATGCAAGCATCCATATGAACAATGAAGAATGAATAAATGACCATTTTATTAATCAATATGTGGTACATCTTACAAATATTCCAGATGATGCACGCTAATGTTACATGGGTTCGGCGGAGACTCATTGGTTGTATTTTCCAAGGTAGGAGGTGCCCCATGTCATTGGGACCAATTTACCATCCTAGGTACGCAGTTTGTACGCGCCGCTCCGAAGGATGGCGGAGACAAGGAACGATCCCTCCCAATTTGGAGAGAGATTGTTCCTATTACCGTTTTTGCCAATTGCCTCTATACTCCGTAGGACCAAGTCCATCACCTCGAATTGATAGGCTTTCACTTTCTTGTTGTAGTATTGTACTATTCGCTGTTGGTAGGCTGTCGTGTATAGGAGCACAACGTCTCGAGCTTCTTCGAATAGGTCAAGATGCTCTCTAGGCCTTTGGAAGTTGCTAAGCGGGTTAAAGTATTTGACCCAAAAGTTGGGCAACCTTATTTCTACTGGGATGACTGTTTCAGTCCTGTAGCATAGATTAAAAGGCATATCACGGGTTGGTTCCCTTAGAGTAGTCTTGTATGATCAGAGTATAGTGGGCAACTCATTCGCCCCAGGAGCCCCAGCGTCTTCTAGCTTTCTTGTCAACCTGTGGAGTAACATTTGGTTTGTCAGTTCCACTTGCCCATTCGCTTGTGGGTAAGCGACAAATGTGTGAACTAACATTATCCGCAGACTCGCACAGTACTTGGTGATCACTTTTCGGTGAACTAGATTTTGTTGTTGGTTATTATGACCTTAGGAATCTCAAATCTACACGTTATACTTTGGTGAATGAACTTTGTTGTGTTCTATTTGACGATCCATGCCAGTGGCCGATGCACGGGTTGTGCTCTCTCTCTTTAGTCTCATTGCTTCTGCCCTTCTCACTCTTCACGTTTCTCCTTTGTCAGCAGCGGCTTCAGCATGAACGACGATAGTGACCACGGTGGCAGCAACCCAGTGATGGCATGGCAGTGGACGGCGATGCATGCAAGCCGTCGATTCTCTCTCTCTCCAATGCGCCTCGTCCACCCATCCTCTCATGATTCAGCCGATTCCTCCCAAATTCGGTACATGTAGTCCCAAAATCAGTAACCACAAAGAGAATGAAAGAATTTACTTGTCAAGATTTTATCTATTTCCTCCGACAATGACAGTGATGGCAGTGGTTGTTTACTTCGATTCACGATTCCTTCCTCTACTCACACTAGCGCACAACATGGAGGGAAGTATCACAGAAAGGACTTTACCAGCTTCCGTTTTCGATGTTGACACCTTTGGTGATGGCAGCTCTGGCAGCCCTATGCCTGCCCACTTTCTCTCCTCTTCTCCCCTCTTTTCTTCTTCCTTCCATTTCTGACTGTCCGATTCACCGCCTCCTAATTTCTTTATATATATATATATTCCTTATTCTTAATATCCAACCGGTTCTCAACGCCAACATTAGTGCCCATTGAACGGCAACCGACCGACCCAATTTTTTTTAAAATTTTATAATATTTAATTAATTTTTATTACATCTAAATTACAAAAAAAATAAACATATTCAATTTAAATCAAATGGGATCCGGGTATTACAACTCTCTCCATCCTACAAAAATTTTGCCCTCAAAATTTATGCATCTCAAACTTTAAACAGATAGGGAGATTTTTTCGGACTTACCCTCAATCAAACGATTCCTCAAAGAATTTGACCCACAGCACTTGATCCTTTCTATCTCGAAATCTGAGCCAAAACCCCAATATAAAACAGCTCCTGGAATTCAATAACAACTCACAATTGATCACATACGAAGAATCATTTGGATATCTTCTCATCATACATACATAAAACATATCATATCGACCGTCAAACCTGGGGTAAAGCTAAACCATAGGTCATTTCTCTGAGCCACTGAAAACCTCAAAATTATTTCCTTGAAGTCACCATTAGAGGCATATGGTTGCCCACATCAAATCTCAAATTGAATTGCAAATATAATCTTTTGTTTTAAATCTCAAATCAAATCTTTTAACTATCGGTTGTGCCCACATGCTTCCACTGTGCAACTCTGATTGATTACCTACCTCAGAATATAGTCAAAAGCCTTGAAAGTTGAATACCTTTCAATCTCTTCATCTCGATAATATGCTAACGGCCTAACTCAGAAATGACACCCTAATCGAAAAGTTATGGGCCGATTTCATCAGATTATCCATCATCATCCAAATTGCCACCAAATTTCTCATTGTTCAAGACCAACTTGAAAGAAAATCTCGAAGGCTTATTTTCCTTGGCTTCCTCCTTTAGGCATGAAATGCATGATCAACTTGCCACTCCACTAGGTAAAGAATCTTTGATATTCATTATGAACTCAGACCACTCTAACTTGACTATAGCTATTGATAACCTCAATTGCTCCTCGATCTTTCACCCAATCAGTCTGGGCCCTACTCAATCGCATCCAACTTCATGGCGGCTCGACCAAAAATGATTTCATCTCTGAACTTCACAAGAGCTTATTCCGCAAATAGAATATTGGTTCAGAGTCTAATCCTGGTAGGGGTTGTTCACCGCTGACTCCACAGCTTCTCCGCTCAAAATAAAGACAAAAGACAATTATAGCACAACTCCTAAGGCAACTTTGATTCCTAAACAACATACGCATAGGTTGAGAATGGATCCACCTACCTACCTCTCTGTCAGTAAAAGTCTCCTACCTCATGAGATTTCATATTGACCCAATGAGGTAGCCACTTCTCCAAAATTGTAGAAATCAGATTGAATCCTCTCCTGCCATTATATTAGTTTGCCCAGACATTCAATCCATTATCTACCCATATAAAGCCTTAAAGGGGCCATCCAATTCCTTGATTGATAGCCATTATCGCAAGCAAACTCGATGAGCTAACTTATTCCTCAAACATACTATCCGAATTGACAAGGAATGGGTCGACCTTGATAGCTAATCTACAATTACCCCAGCTGCATTCATATTTCTCATGGTCCTCGACAACCCCAAAACAAAATTCATGGAGACTTCTCATGCTCTACTTTCTCTTATGGACATACGACACATCTTGCCACATAAGCGCAATCACCTTACTCAATTTCCGTCACCCGAAAATCATTCTTCATATCCTGATAAATCCGTAGGTCTCAATTCAATTTTCCTACTTTAGCTCTTTTATATTCAGAATATAAATCCTTTCTAAAAAGCAAAGAACCTTATTTGCTTTGTCATTGAGATTCGACCCCAACTCACTACCCAAAGTTTTGGCAACTTTCTCTCTAAGGATCGAGATTTTATTAATCATAATTCAATAAGTTAAATTAAATTATATTAAGATCAATGAATAGTAAACTTTTAAAAGTCAGGAATTCACACCGAAATTCGATAAAAATTTATTTGATGAAACCAACTTCATATTCAGTTAATAAATGATAGAACGAATAATTTGAAAGCAATTTGGTTGATAAAATCACAAATTGATTAATAATTAAATTTATTTCGGTTAACGACAGGATAACCTGGTTATCAAGAATTTTACCCGATTAGTAACCAAACTTAACCCAATTGATTAAATATAGTGTG
>JAOVVI020016886.1:0-10761 GCA_028571085.2 Nepenthes alata | reverse complement strand
AACTCTACCAAGTGCAGTCTTATCGGGAGGAGTTGAACTTTTTCGTCAATCAGATACCAGCTCTGAAGGTCAACAATTCTTCTGAAAAGTTGCCCGCGCAAACGTCGCCTTTCTCCCTCCTTGCAGTTAACAGAGCAGACTTTGTAGTTCTTCAACAAAGTTCTCGGGTATTAATTGATGTCTCCAGGCATTGACCAAGGACTCGGACATTATCCCATGTCCTCAGGCGTTATTCATAGTTCTCGGTCATAAGATAATGTCCTCGAGCGTTACTGCGCTCAACCCATATCCACTGGCGTTACTGCGCTTAGCCCATGTCCTCGGGCGTTGCTGTGCTCAACAACCTTGACTGTTATTAGCATATCGGCCGTTTCCATACCGATAATACAAACTGATAAATTTCTAACTTGTTATTCCAAAAAATTGGCCACTCCGAGATTTGTCCAACCGAAAAATGTTTACCTTGGCTCCAACTGATCATCTTGCCTAACCGATCAATTTGTTACAACCGGCCATTTTCGCACAATTGGCAAATCTTGCGCAACCGGCCATTTTGACTCAACCTGGCAAAATGACCCACCCTAGCAAAATGTCGCAATCAGCCATTTTGTCCAAACTCGGCAAAATGACCCATCCTGGCAAATTGGCGCAACCGGCCATTTTGTCCCAACCTGACAAAATGGCCTAATCGGGTAAAATGGCACAAATTACCATTTTGTCCTAACCTGGCAAATTGCATACCACGTGCCTTCCTTAGCCAGTCAACTACATGTTTACCGGATTACATTATCGGCGGTCAACTTTCTGTTGACCAGCTATTTTACCTTCTTGCAACCTTTCTCAGCCGGTCAATCTTTGTTGACTGGTCATTTTCCTTCAGTCAGTCAACTTCCGTTGAGCCGGCCTCTTCCTTGTCTGGCCGGTCAATAGCTGCAAATCCTCCGATGATAAAATTTATTTGTTGAGTTATCCACGAGAGAGTGACCAAACTCAACATCCTCATCATCAATTTTTTTCTTCTTTCATATCAATCCAATACTTTTCACTGCAATAAGCAACTGAGTGCATTTTGCATAATTTCAGCAACCATTAAATTTTCTTTCTTGAGCCAGCCTTGCATTCGGTATGCTGTTTGTTGTCAAATTTGGGCTTACTTGGAAGATCCTGTTTGGCTTTGCACGGTCAGATTCATGGTGTTTTTCTAGGAAAATAGAAGGCCATTATTTGCTTTCATGGCTGTTATGGTTCAGGACAGAGCTTACTTCGAGGAAGAAGAAGCAATTTTAGTGTGTTCGTCAAACAGCCTGGCCTCCCATATTAGAATCTAGTCTCTATAATCTTGCTAGGATGTTTTGAATCTCTGGGCATCAATCTCATCCCTCTTTTGTTGACAGAGAACCTGCTGCCCCCATGAAACATTAAATCCTCAACGCTGTTGAATGCTGTTGGGACACTGTTCCCACTATGTTTAGTTAGGGAAGTACAGGCTCTGTTAATGCTTCTCGTTCATGCCAGTAACCTGATGGTGCAGGTGGGGCAATATCAACTGGGCAAAGGGGCCAAAATGCAGCATCTGCAACACGAATACACCTGGTCATAGTGAGGGTGGTCTGAGGTATCTGGTTACGTTCACCCATTGGGTTCATGTTTGATACCACTTTTACAGTGAATTGTTTGGAGGTGGCTTCTAAATTGAGCTTGCAGTAATCTGATGCCCTTTTAGTTCTAGTTTTTCTAGCGCTGTAGTCACCATGTTAAGGGCTTATCGAATAACAGACTATCGTCTAATTTTGAGGTCTGACCTTTGAGGTTACTACTGGTGATAGTATTTTCATAAGTGATACTACAGTTAATATGATCAATATCATATTTTTCTAATTGCTGTTGATTGATCATTGTAATGGTGATATTTGGACTTTTGGCGGGGTTGAGAATGTCGCCGGCCAAAGAATTGTGGCGGGTGAAGGTGCCACTGCCTACTACTCATGGCAAGATCGAGAATGTCATGACTTAGCAATATTGTTACTTTCAAATGATGACTTTTATTAATAGTTGTTAGTAATCAATGGTCAATATGGATAATTTTAGAAATATGACTTCCCATTTTCAAAACATGAATTTGTTTTTAGAGTTTAAGTTTTTGTTGATGAGAAAATTATTCTATTAACTTATCTTCCTACATGTCCATATATTACAAATGTTGAGAAATGGTTACTCTGGCATAATTTTTTTTTTATATATAAGATCAGAATTAAATAAATAATAAATTTTAAGTAGTATTGAATAGGGCAAACTTAAATTATCATTCAAAGATTGTTCTATTTTAAGGGCTAGAATTTGAAGATCACAACCATTTTCAAAAACATCATGCAATCTATAAATATACATATAGATATCGATGTATATGCCACCTCTTCTTTGCAATGAAGAATTTAATTCTTACTCTAATTCTTTAAAATGACGATATGGAGTAAATGTTGAATACATAAACATATCTATTAAAATCATATATAAGATTAAGTTACGAGTGCTATAATAGCTAAACTTATAACTATGAATTTAACAGTATTATATTAAATTATAACCAATTATACCGCTTCAAATCGGAACCAACCACTCTTACCCGTAATGTTTTATCTATGAGCTTGATTTAATTTGAAAATTAGAATTTCTTTTGGATATGGATTTTAACATATTTGTGACACATTTATTAAATTTTAAAATTATATTTATTTTTGTTCAAAATATTATCTATTTTAAAAAAATATATAAAAGATATATCTTGATGCGTTCCTCGATCCGAACTTCAAACAGATTCGGGCGATCATTTCGCTGCGGCTTCGGCTCTGTTTTTTGAGGGCAAAGTATCTGAAGTAGGCGGTTGTTGGCCTGTATCTGCTCTACCAGCTGTCGAAAGTAAGGCGGTAGAACTCCGCCTGTGGCCCCGTTAACCAGGACATCAGCTGCATGGTCCTAGTCGGGGTTAGCAGCTTCTCTAGCAGGATCGCTAGCTTGGGTTCTTGTGTTCACCATGGTAAAAGCAGAAGGTGACAGAGAGCTTGTGCAGATTTTTGTGGTAGGCTTTTTGTAAGCGCTTCCCACAGACGGCGCTAATGATGCATCCCTGGATCCGGACTTCAAACAGATTCGGATGATCCTTTCGCTGCGGCTCCGGCTCCGTTCTCTGAGTTAGATCCTACACACCACTAAGCAGAACAGGAGGTCAGCGTATCGGCGGGATGTAGTCCCACTGAAAATACTCCGACGCTCAAGTCAGTCAAGCAGTCTTCAAAGAAAGAAACTGAAAGTTTTGAGAGAAAAAAGAGTGAGACAGGGAGAGTATTTTGATCAAAATGTAAAAGAGACGTAAGGCCTTTGTTGGATCTGGATGGTGGGAAGGCAGTAAACGACCGTGGTGGCTCGTTTGTTGCCTTGGGGGTTGATCGTGTTTCTGTTGACAGTTTTCTGAGAGTTTGGTTGCAGAGAACTCGTTTGTCAAAACACTTGTCCTTTTCTCAGTTTTTGGTTGAAGGCCTAAAAGAGAGCATGAGTATCCAAGTCTCAATGAAAGTCTAGAGGAGTGCGTCCCTAGGATGAGGATTCTAGGGTTTTGTTTTATGGCTGAGAGGGTGATCTTCTTCCTTTAGAAGGAGCGATCCCCTCTGTCCACCTTGGCTGGCTTGCCTTCTGGAGCAGATGCTAGTTGCCAAGGTGGACGTGATAGTTTCCTCCTGAGGCTGCCAACATCTTTCCAAACCAGTCTCTTTTCTTCTCAGCATATTACCGTTGGAGTGCGCAGTTGGTAAGGAATTGAGAAAATCTGGCACCTTCCTTATGTGAAGGGCGTCAATCTTGTCAATGCCCTTTTTGGTGTCAACTGGGATGGTGGAAGATGCTTGAAAAGCCATGGTTGGTCGTCTAATGAGTCGTGGGCCCAAACGGACTAGGCCCATTACTGTAAAAGGGCTCCTTTGGGCCCAATGTGTAGAGCGCAAACGGTTAACGTTTGAGTTGACCGTCAGCGTGTTGGCCGCCTTCGTGAAAAACGAAGGGAGAGTCGTTGTTAGTTATCTGGTGGGCTGTGGGCTAGAATAAAATAGACTCATCACTGTGAAAAAGCCTTTAAGGGCCCAACATGCTGTGCGTGGACGGTCAACGTTTGAGTTGAACGTCTACGAGCAAGTTGGCCGCCCGGTTGGTTAACGCCAACGTTGACCGTCCTGGGCCTTTCGATTTCTGGGCCCATCTTTTACTAGGTTGTCAAAGTATTGACCGTACTTCTTGGGCTTCCGTTGGTTCTTTTGGGCCAGCCCATTATTGATATACCCATCATATCTGATTGATAATTTATTTCTGAATAAGTTTATCTTTTTTAATAATATCTCAATGATAAATGTAGAACAATTTATATATAAAGTAGCTCATTTTTATTTGATAAATGTAGAACAATTTATCCCCATAACTATACAATTTTTATTTTCTATATCAAAATTATTATCCATATCTTTCATTGAAACAAATGGTCATTCAACATTGTAGTTATTAGAATATTAAAAAATAAAAAATTGAAAAAAAAAACCCCCGTTTGGAGAACATAATTAATTAATTTTTTTTGTAAATAAATAATCGCAATGGGTTGTCTTGATCCAGCCAGCTCACTGGGATTTCTTCTTCTATTTTTCGAAGAGTTAAAAAGGGCAAAGGGGGACAGAAGGGGCCTTCCTAACACTGCCAAGCAGCTTTTCCGCGAGCACTCATCTCTACACCTGCAAGCAGAGCAGCAGCCACTCGTTTGCTGTCTGAACACAAAAGATAAGTCGCCATAATTACTTCAATCAGCAAATCAGAGGAACATGTGATCTAATAGAAGCACAGGGGATCTGAAAAAGTTCTTGCTCTCCAGCTTTTCTACCTATAACCAAAACCCTAGATGATCTTTCCTTGTCATCTGAGCTCATTTTCTCAGATGCTTGTTGTAGTGAGAGCTTGCTTTATATTGGGTGCTTTTGCGGGGTTTGAAAATATCTGAAAGGATATGAAGCTGTTAAGGATCGATTGTTGTAGTGGAATAGGTTTTGGATGAGCTACAAGTCTGCTTTTTTACTTTTAAAACTCCGGACAAATTGAGGCGGGTTTTGTTGAGGTGGGAGGCTGGGTCGAATTCTAGTAAGCTTTTCTGCCTTTGTTCTTGCAGAATGAAACTGTCGTCCTCGGGTTTCGCTCAACAGGCCGAGGAAGGTAAGGAAGCCCATTATACATTTGCAAAATATCTGCTTCTATTTTTAAACGTCTGCAACACTTGTATGTACTTGTGCTTAATCGTTATTTTGTTTGCTTCCCCCCCCCCCCCCTTTTGTCATGGATTTGGTTAGTATTTTACTCGTACTAATGACCACTAGATAAAAGCGTCTGAATACCATGTCATGGAACTGACTCAACCTAACCGAAAGGTGAAGAGTCATGAGTGTTTCAATAGTGTAATTCCCGAAATGCTTTAAGGGGGAGCGTGGCGTATTAGTGTATAGAACTTGGGCCTTCGCCTGACAGCTCAACCTTCGGTTGTTGTGGGTCTGTCACGGTGTACTGTGGTTGCTAGCTAGCTATGTGCTATTGATTGTGGCTGAAGGAGATATTAGATTATATCTACCTCAACCTAAATATGACATTGCTCGGAAGTTATTGAAATAGGTAGCACGGAAAAGCTTAATCTAATATGCCTTCTGTCGTAACTTTTAGGTTGAGGGCGTGGTAGTTTTTGTCTACTTTCCCAAAATGATTCATTGTCATATTTATCTTTCCCATATTACCTTTTTAAATCTTTCTGTTTTTGGCATTGAAATAAATAAGGTGGCTATCTAGCTTTTCATTTTGAACTCATTCAAATTAAAGATCTTAGGGCAAATAGAGAACCAGCATAAATGAAATATTCCATATTACAACTATACTCATTAGCGAAAATATGTGCGATTTATAATTAAGTCATTTAATAACAACAAGGGAGTTGTACTATTGCATGTTTAACCTGTAGCATAGTACTCAAAAGGCAACCATGATTTCTGAAATTTATGGATGACTTGCCAATGAAACTAAGACCAATCTGTCAGTAGACAAATAAAGCTTCACTATGAGTTCTCATAATTATTTCTTTTTCAATGAACTTATCCCTTAGCTGGGGCTACTTATTTGCCTTAATTAAACTTCAACATTAGAGATTGGGGCATAGTCACCGTCGTAATTGAGCAGTCATAACATAACTTCCATCTAGCCAGAAGCCAATTAATAATCCTGCAACTGGGATCATTATGTTGGCATAAGTTACAGAGCAGTGTTGTTATCTCATTCTCAACTCTTTGGGTACATATTATCAAACTTAATCCATTTACTTATTGTGATCTCATAATTGTTGATGCGATAATAAGAATGGGCAATATATATTATGACCCGTGCATCATATCTTGAGCAGGTGTGTCCATATGACTCTAATAGCTACTATGCGCAAAATTGGATATTGTGCTGGAAATAATGTTAATCAGTATTTGTTTGGATAAGGTACTGATACAATGTATATATTACACAAATTGTTTGCAACAGTTACCAACCGTTAATGGCGTCTTATTTTCTCTGGGAGGCATACATATAATATGTTTATTCTGCTTTCTAAAGTTGACTAGAGTGCGGCTGACCTGGATCATATCTCATCTGCCTGTAAACAGTATGGATGAATGATGATCAACTTTCATGCTAATTTGATTATTTGGCTGTTTTGTTTTTGATCAGGAGAAAAGAAATGTTTGAATTCTGAGCTGTGGCATGCATGTGCTGGCCCTCTTGTATCCCTGCCACCTGTTGGAAGCTGTGTTGTATATTTCCCTCAGGGTCATAGTGAACAGGTTTCTAATGCTTTGCTGCCTTTTGTCCTTATTTACTGAATCAGAATTAATCTAGCTTTGAAGACCTCAAATAATTGAACTCATGTAGTTATATCATTGCAATTTTATTCACAAAAGAAAGGCATTTCAAATTTTTGAGATGAGTTTTTTCCCTTTTTCTTTTGATTCTTCTGTTTTTTCTTCCTTTTAAATAGTTCTTTAGCAATTCTTGTACTTTTGGAAACATAGGTCGCTCTGCCTTTTGATGAAGATATTGTCCAACTGTAAGTACCAGCTGTTGCATCATGGTCTCGGTAATGTTGAAGTATGAAGAAAAATACAATGTTTTCATTGAAGATGTAATGGCAATCAAGGAAGGTTGTGTGACTCATATTTCTTCTGAGCTTCCAAACCAAATATTCTAAGGAGACATGTTGGTGTATGGGAAGATTTTGATTGTAAAAATGATTCTGATGGAGGCTGATGGAAGGCCGCTTATCAAAATTATGCGGCCTAACATTGATTGTGCTAATGACAATCTAGTGGAGGATAGTGTCCTATTCTTCTTGTAGTTTGCACTTTTGAAAGTGGTCTTAGGTCCTACCTTGGCTGTCTCCCATGATTTGTTTGAAGTTCAAAGATCATATCTAGGACTGTGCTTGGGGATATGAAAGAATTCATTAATTTTTTGGGGTTAGATTGCAAGGCAATGATGATGGTTGGCTATGAACAGTTTGGAGGACATTGAAATGACAAGATTAGAGGATCCCAGGGCTAGGATTTCTAGAAGGTCGAGTGTGAAAAGTGATAGGAAGGATACACAAACTTAAAAGCTTGAGTGGATCATCAACTATGGCAAAAAAAAATGAAAATTTTCTTCCTCAATTTTTCTTTTTTTTTAGGTCCCTATTAATAGCCAGGGCTTGTGGGTTTCTCTTTGCTGGATATTGTATTTTTGTATAGGGTTGACACCCTCTTGGTATCATTTTGGGATGATTATATATTTCTTTGTGCAGATAAACAAATCATATGTTATTCTGTTGCAATGATTGCATTAACTTTCGACTAATTCTTAAATGATGCATGTCCATTGAAGTTGTATGCTGGAGCTGGCTTATCTGCAACATATCGGCTATGCTCTTTGTGCGCTTGCAATTAGGATTCTAAAGAATCATTGAACAGTTCAACCTTCAAAGCAATGCTTAGCATTCCTTGTCTTCTATTTTGAATACCTGGTCATTTTTTTAGTATAGAAATGCGAAGCCATTGATGGACAACCTCTAATTGTATGCAGGTTGCAGCCTCAACTAACAAAGAAATAGATGCTCATATTCCTAACTACCCTAGCTTGCCCCCTCAACTTATTTGTCAGCTCCATGTTGTGACCATGCATGTAAGTGTTTTCTGAGAGCTATATCTTGATTCTAAAACAGGCTTTTCCCTTAGTCATATTTTCTGGTGTGCAGGCAGATCTGGAGACAGATGAAGTCTATGCTAAGATGACCTTGCAACCATTGACACCGGTACCTTGCTGCTTTTATTGAAAACAGAATTTTGTGGTTTTGTGTTTTCCTTCACAACCAACTGAAATTTTTCTGTAGCAAGAACAAAAGGATGTGTGTGCACTACCTGTCGAGTTGGGTGCTCCCAGCAAACAACCAACTAATTATTTCTGTAAAACACTTACTGCAAGTGATACAAGCACACATGGAGGATTCTCTGTTCCTCGCCGTGCAGCTGAGAGAGTCTTTCCTCCTCTTGTAGGTCTCTTCCAATTAAAAGTTAACTGTTTCCATTTTCATATTGGCAACATAAATTGTCAACCTGATTGGTGGGCTCATGGAGTTGTCTTCTGTTTCTCCAGGATTACTCCCATCAGCCACCAGCTCAGGAATTGATTGTGAGGGATCTTCATGATAATGAATGGAAATTCAGACATATATTTCGTGGTAAGCTTTGTCATGGAAGTAATATAACTGCCCTTTATTGTGTTTCTCATAGTCTTTCCCTAGTTTCCTGGGTTGTGTGAAGCTTCATGCATGTGTTTGGGTGTAAGCATGTTTTATGTTCCTTTTGCTGTAAATCATGTGAACTTAATCAGCTTGTAGCACGCTCAATGTGTTCAATGTAGAAATCATATGCAAAAGAAAATATTGGATTGAATATCTAAAAAAGTTGAGTCTGATCTATTTTATAGGTTGGCATTCTTCATTTATATCCTAGTTTTTGTGGGAGGAAGATTTTTTTTTCCGGAATTTTTTTTTTTTGGGTTCATCAAATCGGAGATAACTTTTGCTCATGTTTGTGCGGTGCATTACTTCATCATGCTATGCATATATTTTTTGGCCATGCTTTAGTCAGAATGTTGACTTGTCATTACAGGCCAGCCTAAGAGACATCTGCTTACAACAGGATGGAGTGTGTTTGTAAGTGCTAAAAGGCTAGTTGCTGGTGATTCCGTCATCTTTATCTGGTAAGTGTTCTTTCTATCACCCCTTTCTCCCTCCATCTGCTGGAATAGTTAGGTTTGGGGAGAATGTGACAAAAATTGGCAGTGGAATGGTATTAAGTAGATAATTCCCACAACTTTTATTGCATATTTAACCCAACTTGGGATGGGCATCATGATGAATGATGAGCAAGACAGATCAGTGCCTACCAATTTCAATGGTTTTGAAGGTAGCAAGTATCTGTCATGTGCCAAATTTTTGTATCTTTTGTTTTATATGTGTTCTATTTGGTCTTTAGATTACCTGTGGTCTTTGTGTACATTCGTATTGACACAAATCTATTCCATCAGGAATGAGAAAAATCAGTTACTACTTGGCATTCGGCATGCCAATCGTCCACAAACTGTCATGCCTTTGTCGGTTTTATCAAGTGACAGCATGCACATTGGTCTGCTTGCCGCAGCAGCACATGCTGCTGCTACAAATAGCCGCTTCACTGTGTTTTACAATCCAAGGTTGAGTACGTTCTAGTATTATCTAGCTATCATATTTGAATTGCAGTTGGATAATTTATGCAGTTACATACCCTTTCCAGGGCCAGTCCGTCTGAATTTGTAGTAGCTTTGGAAAAGTATGTTAAGGCGGTCTATCATACCCGTGTCTCTGTGGGCATGCGATTCCGAATGCTATTTGAGATGGAAGAATCAAGTGTCCGCCGGTAAGTCATTTGATGTCTATTGACAGATCTGCTGGCTTACTAGATCCAGAAGGTGCCGTTAATTGTGTGTAATGTAATATGGAGTAGTTTCTCTTTCTTCACTGCCTCATTTACAAACCCTCCACTACAGAACTCATTCCTAGCTGTATGTCAAGTCTGAAATGTCAACTTCTGCAACTGGGATAATGGTAACATCTTAAAATACTCCATTCAGTTACACACCCTTTGAATGGATTAAGGCTGCAAAATGCACACGATCTTACATGTAATGATTCCCTTTGTATGTCCAGAAGATTGACTCATTTTGCATTTCATATAGCTATCAGGCCGATGGGATGCTCTGTTTGATAGTTCCCTTGGGCATCTACTGCAAAAGAAGATGTCCATGCTGTGGACTTCTTATACTAAGCTATAAGTACAATCATTTGAAAAAAAGGGGATATGACATAGAAAACTGCACCTGAATCCATTTTATTTGTCTATCTTACATGCCTGGTTGAATAAACACAGTAAAAACTGCAAGATCACTTTATCTAACTTGATTTTTCTGTGTATGGAATTTCGGGTCGGCCTTGAAATTTTAAATCATAGCTTCTGTATCAGTGATGCCATATTCATTATCTTTCATTCAGAGGATAATGTATCTGGAAGAAACAGTCAGTTTTGTTCACCGATCTCTCTTAAGTTATTTGTTTTACCACCCTGTAGAACACTTCCACTAGCG
>JAOVVI020016885.1:0-10762 GCA_028571085.2 Nepenthes alata | reverse complement strand
AAGAAGAAGGAGCCGGTTTAGGGTTAACCAAAATCTCCCATTGAATCCGAATCCTACCACGCGTTCCTCTTTTTTCCTTTCCTTCCTCCTCTCTTCCTTTTTTTTTTCTTTTCTTTATCTCTTTTTCATTCCCTTGTTTGATATTATTATTATTATTATTATTAAATAATTAACTAAAATTAATTTAGTGACCTAAATATTTATTCATAAATTTCTTGATCTAAATATTTTAACTTATTGGACTCACGCATCAGTTTAATTATACAAATTTTAAGTCCAATGATGATTAGAATTATTAAATAATTATCAAAATTAAATTTTATAATATATTTTAAATATTTATGGCGTTACAACCCTCCCCCACTCAAAAAATTTTTCGTCCTCGAAAACATCCCTCAATCCTGAAAGAGACATGGATATTTCACGTGCATATCTACTTCGGTCTACGAGTGGTATTACCTTAGAGCATAAAATCTTGTCTCATCGGTTTATGATTTGCACCGGTTCCTCAGTATAAGATAGGTCATCCTGGATTTGTAATTGGTCGTGCGCAATTATGTGCGACTCATCATGTATATATTTCCTTAATATGGATACGTGAAACACGTCGTGCACTCCTGCCAAATATTGTGGTAGGGCCAGTCGGTAGGCGACCTCACCAACTCACTCTAATTTCTTGAATGGTCCAATGAACCTGAGGTTCAGCTTACCTCGTCTTCCGAACCTTACAATGGCCTTAGTGGGTGATACCTTAAGAAATACCACGTCTCCAATATCAAAACTTAAATCTTTGCGTCTATTATCAGCATAACTTTCTATCGATTCTGAGCTATTCACACCCGTTCTCGGATCAAGTGGACTTTTTTAGTAGTTTCCTGTATGAGGTTAGGTCCTAAAATCTAGCAGTCTCCTACTTCCTCCCAACTTATTGGCGAGTGACACTTCCTCCCATCAAGTGCTTCAAAGGGTACCATCCCAATACTAGTATGGAAGCTATTGTTGTATGCAAACTTTGCCAATAAGAGATACGTATCCCAGCTAACTCCTATTTCTAGGATCGAGCTTCTAAGCATGTCTTGCAACGTCTGAATGGTTCCCTCTGATTAGCTATCAGTCTGTGGATGAAATGCCGTACTGAACTTCAATCTCGTCCCTAATTCTCGATGCAAGCCTTTCTAGAAATGTGAGACAAATCTTTGGCGATCTGAAATGATACTAGCAGGTACACCGTACAATCTTATGATCCCGTTGATGTATAGTCGAGCCAATCTATCTAGTGAGTACGTCAATTTCATGGCTATAAAGTTTGTCGACTTAATGAGCTGGTCCACAATAACCCTGATAGCATCATTGCCTTTACTGGTCCTCGAAAGTCCTACGATGAAGTTCATAGAGATGTGCTCCCACTTCCAACTTGAAATTTATATTGGCTGAAGCTTCCCTGCCGGTCTCTGGTACTCCGCTTTGACTTGTTGGCAAATTAAATGTCTGGATACAAACTCCTCAACGTCCTTCTTCATTCCATTCCACCAGAAATTTTTTCTAAAGTCGCAATACATCTTCGTCATGCCCGAATGCATCGTATACTTCGAATGGTGTGCTTCCTCCATGATTTCTTTCATCAATTCCACCATACTTGGTTCGTAAATCCTGCATTTATATGTGAGAATCACATCCTTCCTGACCTCATAATCTGCTAGGGTCTCATTAAGCAATATCATTATGATATCTGCTAGCACTGAGTCATCCTTTTGTGCTATTCTAATTCATTCCAAAAGTATTGGCTATACTTTAAAATATGAGATGATTGCCTGCACGTTCCTCGAGTGTAATTTAATGTTGCAATCCTTGACTTCCTCCAACATCTTCCATTCCTCCATCATCAAGTGGGCAACAAGACCGGCTGATTTCTAACTAAGTGCATCAGCCACCATATTTGTTTTGCTCGGTTGGTACATAATCCGACAATCATAATCATTAAGTAGCAGGAGTACAAAGATGTAGCGATGAGGAAAGTGTGAGAGGGATGTATTGAGAGGCTTGAGCTCCATGAATGCGCCCTGCAGAGGGGTGGCTTAGAGGTTCATCCGTTGAGGATAGTTTAGAGGTGTTCTTAACAGAGGGACGACTTAGAGGTGCGTCGAGCAGATATGCAGTTTATAGGTACATCCGACAGAGGGGTGGTTTTGAAGTATGTCTATAGCGGGCGACTTAGAGTTGTGTCGAGTAGAGGGACGGCTTAGAGAAGAATGACTAAACTGTCTCGGTAGGTCAACATTCTAGTTACCTGAGTGGGAGGTTAACTCTTGGACAGTAAACTCCTGATTTTGGGGCGGAGGGATTCTGTCTCCGAGACGGAGGGCTCCTATCTCCGAGATAGAGGTCTTGTGGCTTCAGGACGGAGAGTGCCTAAGTCGGAGGGCTCCTGGCTCCAAAACGGAGAGCCGAGAGCCCCCAAAAGGAAGGAGGGATGAGAGCACCATGGCGGCAAAAGGCTAATAGCCTCTGGACAGGAGGACGGTTGAGATCTTCCTCGTGGCGAAAAGTTGCTAGCTTTCTGGTGGTGGAAGGCCGCAGGTCTACAGATGGGCGGAGAGTTTGACAGCCTCCTGGCAGCAAATGGATGATGGCCTCCGAATGGAAGAATGGATAAAGGTCTCATGGCAGGAAGAGGGCTGGTGGCCTCCTGGCCGCTATCTCGCTCTCGTCAGAAATTAGATAGTAACGGCTACACCATTCTCTGAGCCATTCGGAGCCTCATGGAGCTTTTTGAACTTCTTCGAGCATCTCCAACTTGTCCTTCAATACTTGAGGGCACTTGCTTTTAAAAGAATTATGTTGGACTGTGGGCTTTCCGTGGGACTTGGCCCATTGGGCACATGATTACTGGACCCATCACTAGTAGCCATTGCTGATGGACCAAATTTTTAACCTTCAGTATGTTCATGATGGGACAAGACTAGTCAGGTTGTCCCCTCAAGTCTAATCTGAATTCATTGATCAGAAAGTTTTACTCTAGAGAGTGGATGAAGCTAGATTGATGATTATCCGGAGAGCAGAACAGAGCCGAAAATATGATTGTTTAATTTTATTGACCAATACGCTCGAATCTAGAGAGCAGTGTAGAGTTAAAAAAGTTAGTTAATCGGCTATGGTTACCAAAGTGCTCAAATCTGGAGGGCAGTGTGGAGCCAAAAATATTTGTTAATCGGTACTGTTAAGGAGAGCGCTTGAATCCGGAGAGCAGCATGGAGACAGATATGCCGGTTAATTTGATTCGTTGACAGGAAAAGTGGAGGAATCTGAAGAGCATAGCAAAATCAAAATTTTTTTGTTGATCGGATCCGTTGACCGATGAAGTGCTCGAATCCGGATAATAGCGAGCTGCCAAAAATCTCTGTTGATCGAACCCATTGACGGCTAATTGCTCAAATTCGAAGAGCAGTTCGAAGTCAAAAATCTTTGTTGACCAGATTCATTGATCGGTGAAGTGCTCGAATCCGGGGAGCAGTTCGGGGCCAAAAATCTCTGTTGATCGGATCCATTGACAGACAAAGTGCTCGAATCCGAAAAGTAGTTCAAAGTTAAAAATCTTTATTAACATGATCCCTTGACCGACGAAGTGTTCATATCCATAGAGTAGTTATTAAACCTTGGTCATCTAGGCGACCAATGAGCGATCGTATTATGATGTTTGGGGGGTTTGGGTCACGGTGACAGAATAAGGTCCAAAAAAATTATTATGATGTTTTATTATTGTCGATACCTCATGAGTTTGGGATTCGGTGGAATCCACAAGTTACGTTCGGCAGAATTCATGTGTCGGATTGTACGCTATCCGAATTCGGTGGAATCCTTATTTTTATTATTGTTTGATGTTCAGGTCATTCATGCTGACATTCGGACCAGGAAATCCCTACTTATTCGTGATATCGAATTCCAGGGAATTTTCGTTGTTTATTAGTATTCTTATTATCTTTGTGATATATGGGTCAATGATGAACTATCTTGCTTAGAGTCGTATTTACAGCATGTTGTAATTTTTCTCGGATATGGTAGATGGTTAGAATGATGTTGGGATCTTTATGGTTAGTATCCGAGATCGTTGTTGTTCTATACCATTTTTTATTATTATCACTTGCTGGGCTTTGGCTCACCATTGTATTTTTTTGGCTCCAGAGTTGATAGGTTGACATCATGATCAATGATATCACGTGACTTTTGGGTAGCCACCAGATAGAAGTGATATCAGAGTTCGAGGCTCTCCGGATGAAGATTTAAGATTTTTGATTTAGTTATTATTCGACTTGTGTTAGAATTTTTTTTATAATAATTGATATTTTGGTACATCGATATCGTTTATTAAAGTCATTATTATTGCTAATACGAATATTTAATGTATGATATATTTATGAGGATTATTGATGATATTTTAATAATATCGAGTTAATTAATGATGTGTAAATTTTTAAATTAGGGATAATTTGAGACTTTCACTGTGACAGTCCGAGTCGGCTTCGAGGATCCAAGCTCAGATCGTTACTATTAATTATTTAATTTTTATTATTATATTTATTATCATTATATCCATAATTATTATTTTATAACAATTATTATGATTATAATTTTTTTCTAATTATTATTAATATTTATTAGTATATATTTTACTCCAATTTATTATTATTTTTATTTATCATTTATTATTAATTATTTCATACTCATTATTATTTATAATATTTATTAATATCAATATTTTAAATTATCTATTAATATAGTAATTCTATATAATCCGAGTCAAACCATCAGGACGTTACAAGTCGGACTGGCAACCCACCCGGCTTCAACTTCCTCTTCAGCGACAACACTCTCTTGGGCGCACGCCTCTGAGGGCGCCCTATCAGGCGATCCAGTAAACTCTGGAGTCCCAATCGGCTTAGGCACAGGTTCCAAAGCGTCGGCCTCCTCAGCCTCCTCAAGATCTGGCGCGTCGACTCCATAATCGGCACGCCCTCAATAGCCACCTCCCGAGGCTCCAGATCAACGAGGGAACCCGCGAGAGACTCTCCTCTGAAAGGAAGTTTCACCATGGGAACTCCGTACTCCGCCAGTGCCATGGCAGGAATCAAGGAATACTCAGCCATCCTCTCCTGCGACTCAGAAACCAGCACCTACTCTGGCCTCGTACCCTCAACATGCGCGTCTGGCCCAAGGATCAGCCCCTGCGCCCTTCGAGTGGAGGTGCATCCGACCACCCTCAGCCTCTTCAAGGAAGCCTCCTCTTCGTCTGAAGAGGTCTCCAACAACGAGTCACTCTCCCCGGAGGACCCCATCGTCGGCTCCCAGAGAATGTTGGCTTCTACCCTCCTCTTCTTCTCTGGAGCGCCCGCAGCCCAACCGCATGCAAGCCCCCACTTGACAACAAAGAGAGCAGTAGGGGTTAGGTAAAACCCTTGCACAGAAAACATCTCCATCTGTGATTGAATGGCAGCAACCAGTTTTGCCTCTTTGCTCACCTCTTCGATGGTTACGTCCATTCGAAAGAAGTCGGAGATCAGGCCCCACTCGCTAGTAATCTCCCATTCCAGAGGAGACCGCAGGAAGAAAAAATGATTCTTCTGATTCTTCACTGAGTCAGGATTAGTACCCCGAAAGTGAAAGCCAACACGAGAATACATGGAGACCCAATCTTTGGACTCACCGAAGCAAAAAATCACTTTTGCCGAGTTTGCGGTGAACTCCTTGGGATAGAGACGAACGAAGGCGCACATGGTCACGAGATAGTGGACGGCATTGGGGTGAAGCCTCGCGATAAGAATGCCCAACGCCTCGATAACCTCGTACAAGTCGACCGCCAGAGGAAAGCGAAGTCCTCTCTTCAGGTGGTGCTCGTAGACGGCAATGAAACCCTCTGGGAGAGCGTTGGCTCTTCCAATCGGGCCAGGGGCACGAGAGGCTAGCCACCAGGAATCCCGTATTCCACCATCAGTGTGGCAATGGGACCCGTCGACTGGACCGACTCGGTGTTTCCAACCCCATGGTGAATCATCCAAGAAACTCGGGAAAAGGAAGGAAAACTTTTCTTCTTTGCCATCTTTTTTTCTCAAGGAAATTTCGAAGGCTCTCAGTGCAAGGAAGTGCGAAAAATGGAATTCGTCAAGGTACCGCTTAAATAGGCAACAAGGTGCCATTGCACGGGAAACTCAATTGACGCTTTACATGATGGCCAGGCCACGCGTCCGTTTAGCGGAAGCGCCGCAAGCCCCCGAACAGCAGCCAATCATGGCCCCTACCAGATTGCATATCACCGTCGCCTTATCCACGTGCCAAAATCCTGGCCATCACACCTGCATTTCATGCTGGGATTTAGACCGTCAGGACCAGCTACAGTAAGGCAGCCACGACACGCATCCAGAAGGAAAAATTAACCATTCCAGCATAACAGACAACAGTAAATAAACCGTACGGCTAAGTAAAAAGTTCTATTATGTAATCCACTAATGAACTCTTTTTACAACAGGAGGCGGCTGGCGGTCACAAGATACAACTAGCTGCCCTCACTAGGCTCAGAAGATCCGGAGCTATGTACTTCGTCAGATCCGCGCGCGTCATGGCGCTTGAGTTTTGAGAGTCCAGGGTGCCGATGCAGAAGTTTGGCTCCTCCAGCGTGACTATCCTCCAACTGAGACAGATATCATTCTGGAACCTCCTTTCCAGTGCAAGAGCCACCTCCTCCGACCTAAACCTTGACCTCAACTCAACCTCCAATTGCGCGCGTTCCTCTCCAGACTGTACTCGAAATTGCTCGAACTCCTCCTAAAGAGCTGAATGCGATCCCGAGCCTACATGTTGACACCGACGAGCCTTGACGCCCTCGCTTCTAACTCCATCCATGCCCACTCAAAGTGCACCGCACGAGCCTGAGCCTACTCAACCACACTGGCGATGGCCTGCACGCATGCCTACATGTCCTCCACAGCCCTAGTGACTTGATAAAGTGCAAGGTCCACTCGTCGAGGCTTGCGACGCCGCAAGGAAGTGGACGCAGCCCTTATCTCAAAACCCGACGGGGCTCTCAGGAATCTTATCGGCCCTGCAATAGAGGCCTCTAAGTGGTAGCCTTCTGCTGCCAAGGCGCCAGTAGCAACCTCATCACGGGTCCCTGAGGCGTTTGTGTCTCTCACGGACTCCCCAGTGGACAGCTCAGATTCTGATGAAGAAGATGACCTTTCCATCAATGACGAGATGAGAAAAGGCAAAAATAACGCATGTTTCATGCTCTCAAAGCTGCTGAAAGATGCTAAACCTTGGAGGGAACTCAGGCGTTTAAATAACCAAAACCCCCTTTGGAAACGACGTCGTCCTGAGACAGAAGCGTGTCGGGAGAGAGCCAACAAGCTCCTCCCACATGGTGGATCCCTGAAGCATCGCGCCTTTCCAAAGAAAGTCTATGATGCGACATCCCAAGACCTCCCACGCAATTAATGCGTCAGAATATTCAATGGAGGTGACGTCTGCCAGCAGCATTTAATCTCTTGGGGTGACAAGCATCAACGATCACTTCACACTGCGTCCTCCGATCGGTGGTCTGCAGGTAACTTGGAATGCTCGGATGCGCAGGTTGGCACGTACAACATCGAAAGGGTCCAGCAGCCCCTGCGATGCAATGCGCTAAGCAATAAAAAGAAGAATATGCATGCGACAAAGGCAAAAGGATAAATGCAACAACTACTGCTTTTATTGATCAAAGTTCCTTTACAAGTACAAAGCTTATGACTGTGAAAGTACAAAAAAGGAAAAGATACAATACATAGCATACGACTGCAGTTAGGAAACGGGATCCACATCAGATCACTCTGGCTCTATCACCAGAACCCTGATCCACTCAGGCACCAAAGCCGCCGGTGCTGGCCAGACACTGAAGGTTCACCCAATGTTAACTGCAGCGGTAGCAAAACTAGCATCCATAGCAACAATCCTGGCATGGACGTGGCTAGCCCATACTCCCCCTGCGGGGACTACACCTTCCACCTCCTCTCCAGATGGCACATATGATCCGCCAGGTGCGGTTGAGGCCGTCAACGACGCGCTTTCTGAAGGACAAAACCCCCTATGATAGTTCTGCAATGATCCTCCCACACATTGGAGGTCGTGCCGACTGCAAGGAAGGCACATAACGGCGGTAGAGTGGCCAAGCCACCCTTATCGATATGAGAAAGTGCCCGCAATCAGGGCGTGAAGACAGTCTTCGGTTGATACTCTGGGTCTCCAGCAAGTCCATTCAATTCCTTTACGGACTCCCGTCGGGAGCGGGGCAAGCCAAGGGTTTTGCATCACTCCTCCGAGAATTGGCTAAGACATGGGTCTCTCCAATCGAGGAACTCCCCTATTTATAGATGAGCCAGCACCTTGCCCACACTCAGCATGGCGTGCTACCCGGTAGCCGTCATTCACAAAATAGGAAAATCCTTGATACAGGCGCAAACTCTTATGTGTGAATCCTTCCATTCAGAGCACCGAATCTCTACGGTATCTAAAAAGCCCGCGTGATTACCTGGGGAGGGCGCAGCGCCAGATGAAGACAAGATCCGGCACATATCGAGGAAGAACGTTCGGTAGCCAACTGGACCTGTGTCGGACATGACAGGCCTTAACTATAAGTCGGTTCAAGCATGGGGGGCTAGTGTTGAGTCCAGTATTGGTAAGGCCCAGAGATCACACAGCCAATCCGGATAGCAGCGGCTTAGACAACCAGCTCATCTCAGAACTCGAAATGGCCTACGTGGCAGCCCAATACCTGCAGCCGGCCGACACCTCCTACAGCTCATTAATGCAGCTGCAAGCGGCAGGCACAGCACAGAAGGGGCGAGCCAATGGGAGGATGGTCAACACTACCAACCGCAGCCCGCACTGTTCCCTGCAGTTGGCCAGCCAATCCTCGCATGAGAAGCAAATCAAGCGTGGCCAGCGATACACGACGGTCTCCTCACCGCCACAAGGCGACAACCAATACCACTGGCTGCCGTCAGCAATCAACGGCCGGCGAATCCCTACAGGAAGGATTCTCGCGCCAAAAGCTTCACGCCATGAATCTTATAAACTCTCTCTCCTTCTATAGGGAGAGGATCCGATTCCTGAACACCAATTAGTCTCTGAACATTGAGACGTGCGCTCCCTATACTCTAGCTCTCATACTCACGTCCCGACCAATCTTCCGTAGCCCTTCGTGGGCCATAATAGTGAGTCACCCTCTGCAATGCATTCAGGGAGCCAAGCCTCCCATAAAACACTCCTCGAGTCTCGTACTCTTGTATCCACACACTCTCATGACACGCTCAGCACATTTCCACGCACTTTTAAGTGTGCGCCTCCCTTTCCGTTCATTGTGGGAAGTTACTTACTTTAGCATTGGAGTATTTTCGGTTGGAGAAATCCCGCCGACCTCTAACCCCTTATTTGTAGTTTGTATTGTGCAGGTTTCAGGTTAACAACGATAAAAATCGGACCCGTTCATGATCCTATCCAGACGACGAGAAATCCGAAGGCTTCATAATCCGTACAACCATGGACCTGGGACGCAACAATATATGTTAATGGACCATATAAAAATATGTTAAGTCCAATCCCTTCTTAGTTGTATATACATACATACATAAGTAACCTTTTTTAAGAACGATTATTTTAAAATAATTAAATTATAATTATTTATTTAAAATAGATAATGAGAATTTAAAAAATAAATAATTTTACCCCTTTATACAAAAAATTTAAATACACGAGTCTTTAATCCCTTCCCATTGTACATATACGTGCAATATAGGGTACCCTTCCTCGACACAATCCCTTCTCAGTTGTACAACCTAATCCGTATTAAATTTTTTTGTATGAAAGGCACCGTTGAGAATAATAAATGGCTATCGCAGTGAAAATAAAATTATGATGCATATTATCGCAGCCTTTTTGCTGAGCAACGTGACACTCTGAAATTCGAACGAGCCAAAAGCGTCATACTATATTGAAAATATTATTCCATGATAATAAGAAAATTATTTTAAAAGTATTCATTCATTTTTTTAATAATTTTAGAGATTGACCAAAAAATTGTATTACCGTACAGAATACATTCACTGGTACTTAGATTTTGAATATTAATTAATCCATTAATTTCAAAAAAGAAAACCATTAAATATAAGTTCTACATGCAGACTTGCATGTGTTTATCGAATTTATCGTTGTCTTTATTGGATGAAAATAACGAAGATAAAATTAGATGAATCAGGACCGATGAAAATTTACCATCTTTTTATTTATTAATAGACCAAACAAACCGAAAAAGATGGACCACAGTTTTCACGGGGTCAGGCTAACCCATGGCCCCACCCGTTGCATAGCCTTCGGGTATGTGCCCCAACTCCACGGTCCCATGTTTAGGGTTTTGGAGAACTCCTCAATTTGTAAATTTCTAAGCTGTAAAAGTAAATGAAGAATAAAAGAGTAAAAATATAAGATTTTGATAGTTATTAAATGTTACATTTGGGGTCTGGGGTCATATAATAAGGTCACATAGTCCTAATAAAGGACCCTATAATTATTTAAAAAAAATTTAAATAATTGTCAACCCATGTGTTTTTAAAAAGAAAAAATTAGGTAAAAATTTTTAATATGTTTTACTGGCTGTTTCCCTTTGTCGGCAGATAATCAAAGCCGTTTTCAGTTCTAAAAAACTTTAAAGAAAATAAATATGTATATAACTAAAAATATTTTC
>JAOVVI020016883.1:0-10762 GCA_028571085.2 Nepenthes alata | reverse complement strand
AGAATAGCAAGAAGATAATTAGCGATTTCTGTTGTTCATCACTTGCTTATCTTTTTTAATTAAAATGAAAAAGAAAAAGGGCAACTTAAGATCTTCATTTTAGTCTTTCTCTGGGGATTTCTTTTGTCCATGGCCTACGGGAGAGATTATGATGAAGAAAAAGTGACAGTCTTCTTCTCCTTTTCTCTCTCGATTTTCCTATGTTTACCGCCATTACTGTCTGCTTCACCGAAACTGGCAAGCTGATTAAGGAAGCGTGTTTTAGGGTTTTCGTCTGTTGCGGCTCCTGCTGATGCTTCTTCTTTTGAGATGTCTGAAGTTTTTGTGAGTTCCTTCCTCACTATTATTTAATTGGGCTTCTGTTGACTGATCAACCTTGACCCTACACCACCATTGTTCTTTCTTCTTTTAGTTAGGAAATTTAAACAAATGCTGTTTTGTTATGTGAAAAGACAATTATCTCTCTCTCTCTCCTCTCTCTCTTGCTTATCTCTCAGAGGAAAAAACTTTTTCGTTTGTCTTTTCTTTATGCCCTTTCACTGTCTTCTTGATGGATCCCCATTGATTAATCTCAGTATAAATATAAATGCTTACTGAGATGTCATCTTCATTGTTTGCTTTGACATAATCTGGGCATATTCTACCTGTTTGAACCTTTAATGGTCGACTTGTCTGATGCTCAGGACCTCCTTGTCTTCCAGTTGGGAAGTTGTATGTTCTTCTAGTTGCATCAGCACAAACTTCTTCTCACTAGGGTTTTCAGAAATTTTCTTCTCTAATTTTCGGAGATAAAAGGCAAATAATTCCATATTAATGAAAATGGGATAATTTAAGTCTGCCATCTTCAGGTTATGTAATTGCAGTATGTTGTAATATGAGTCCCCATTGAGACTTTCTATTTTTTATTGCCTCGAACACTTCAAATGGTGAGAATTTATCTTCACAATTTAGATGAGCGAGATTATAATGACACATCAAAAGGTATTAAAATTATATCTCTTTAGATCTTCATATTGTGTAGAGTTCCCATATTTTTAATTCTCATCATATTTCAAACACTAAAAAGTTTATTTGAACAAATTAGATAAATTATATTATGATACAAGATTAAACCGATTTTATAATTTTAGTCATTTAAGTTGAAGATAAAATTCGGAGTATGAAAAAAATTTTAAAATAAAAAGACTGTAACCTTTCTCACATATATCATAGAATATATTTGCACTTTATTTAAATCATATTCCAATATCTGAAAACTAATATTAAATTATGTAAATTTAGATAACACTTTTTTTTTTTGTTATTTTGCAACACAGGCTAAATAAATTAAATCAAATTGCAGTAGTAGATGCAATGTTATTTAATTGCATTGTTACAATGGAAATTCCAATTAATTTCTTTTTTATTGTTTTTTTATGATAGAATTGAACATTGCCATGAAAGGAAATTATCTAATTAAGGTTGCCTTTTCCAAACCTCATGTTATGTAATATCAATATAATTGAATCATCTGATTAAATTGTGAAAACTAATTAAGCTAGTTTTATTAAAAATATCAGCATGTTTTTTAGCAAGGGTTGTCAACATACTTAATTGATTGACATTATTCAACATAAGCTTGTTTAATTGTGTTTTTATGGAGTAAATTTTAATTAATTATTTTCCGGTTTTGGCAAAACCTAACAAAAGAAAGAGAAAATAAGCTAATTCTTTAAATCCTTGTTATGTAATTATAATTTAATTGAATCATCTGATCATCAGATTATACAAACTAAGATGATATTATTCAATATAGCACAAAATCTTTTTGGCAACTCAAATTAGCTTACTTAATGCAAATTACATTAGTCCTTATAATGCTATTTAACTAATTGCATTATTTGATTATAGAAATTCCAATTAAACACTCTATAAGTGCAGGCCGTATTGATTAGTTAACCAATAACTTCTGGATGTGGGTATGCCACAATCCTTCCTAAGCTAAAGAAAAGCCCTACAACCCCATAAAATATAGATATCAAAGACTTGTTTCAGCTCAATTATACATCCATATATACGCATGTGTGTGCTTGAACATTAGAATTTAGAAAGTTAGCAGTCTCATTTTATTCTACCTAAACAAGTAGTTGAAAATAAAGATTGGTTTAATAATAGAATTAGGTACTTAATACTCTAACTTAACTCAATCCATGCAGATCTAACTAGCTCGATCCGTGCATAAAGGATGAGTGGTCCTATATGTATGCACAAATTAAAGTCATGCTTGGAAAGAATCCATATATCGGTCCCTACTCTAGCTTCAATGCAGTGAAGTTAGTACCAATCCTTCATCTACTGATGCAAGCTGCAAAACCTCGATGCAATACTTTAATTACACCGCCCAAAAAGTCATAATCCTGCTTAGTTACAGTAATTTTGTTGTTTTAGTTTCATTATATATGCACTAATAACCCGAAGAACAACTCATTGTATCACAATTGTTCGTCTGGACATATCTGATGTATGATCTTTTCGGTTGTATTTTGGCTCAATATTGCAAAGTGGGCACGGGGTTTTCGTTACCAAATATGTAATAAGAGGGTGTTTCTTAGTGTAACGATGATGTTACTTTGTTATATTATGAAGTAACGGATAAAAACTTAGATAACGTATTCTTTACATCGTTACGGATTGAGAAGACTTGTTCATTGGGTCTGGTTTTTTTTTCTTAGTTTCTATCGACATGATAATTTGAAGTAGAAGAGACAAAGTCGGCAACCCAATGTTAGGCACCTATGTTGCAAGGAGACAAAAACTAGGGTTCCACCAGCAAACTTTCCTTAATATATCTTTATTTATTGGTTTACTTATGCTGAGGTGGGCACACCATCTTCATTAATAAATTAAGCTTTATTAATGAAACCTCCTTTCTAAGATGTGTAGATTAGATAACAGGATGGTCCCTATTGGAACTCTCTCACCTCACTTATGCTTGTGCTGATTAATGATCTGAATTAAGTGTGAATTAGGGGGTTGAAAAAGCTAATCAAACCCAACCAACCTAATTAAATTATCTAATTGAGTGTATAAATAATTATAATTATTTTTTATTGCTTAACCTTATGTGTTTTTAGACATATATATATATATATATATTTTATTTTTTTAAAGTAGAACCGACTTATATTTTTTTATGAATAATGTATGAATCATGTAATACATCGTCATAACTTAAAATTTTATAAATTTAGGTTTAAAAAAGAAATTTTTAGAAGCTTTCAAACTTTATTCATTGAAAATCATAATATACAACTATATTATATATAAACAGTTATAAAAAAAAAGAGAGAGAAATGATTAAGTTTTACGTATTTGACCTAAACAATTAAGTGAAGTATTAATTATGAAAGATGAGAGATCTTGATTTAAGTTGAAAATAAATCCTTCCTTTCGTTCTAAGCCCAATAAATTTGGCGTGTCACCGTACACAGGCGCCACATGGCAGCCAATACTCCATTCCTTTTTCTTCGTTCGTTCGTCGTGAAATGGAATCGAAGATCTTCGGCGTCTCCCTCTTTCCAAAATTGTAGCAGACGTCGTCTTTCAGCAGAAATAATAGGTATTTGCAGACGCTGAAACCCCTCTTTTATATATATATATTTTTTATTTTCATTTTCAGCTCACGAGGATTCATGGGTTAACTGAAAGAGAAACCCATCTGATGAAATCGGGAGTTCTTCCTTTTTTTTTTTTTTTCTCAGCCTCCTTTAATGGTTTTGGGGGAAGTTGAGATTTCTCAACAGTCAGGAAGAAGGAGTTCTTCACGTAGGTAGTAAATCTTTTAACTTAAGCCCCCTTTCAAATCAAATATGATTTGCAGAAGGTCGTTTACTTACTGTGTATAATATTGCAGTCGATCGTAATGTCTTTTGATTCTCTACTCCATGGAGGGCTGCCTGCTAGATCAATCTCCATTAACGTCGTGGTCTAATTATGTTTTTTCTTAGTCAATTAATTAACTCATGTTTTTAATCGAGGGTTTTCTTATAATTCCACAAGAACCCTAGTCAACATATCCATAGCCAAAAATTTATCGTTACTAAGTGAATATATACGGTTTGTATATAATTCTGGAAAATTCAGTTTCAGACAGTTGATTTGTCGCAGAAAAATGAATCAGCCGGACGAAGGAAGATGATGAGTTTAAGAGAGAAAGAAATCCACGGCAAGCTCGAAATCGACCCCAGCAATGGCAAATTCCCCAAGGCGGAAGCTTCAACCAACAGCTCATCAAGACTGTGGCCAGGATTCAAGAACCCACGCATAGTTCGCGCCTCTCGTACCTTAGGGGGCAAAGATCGCCACAGCAAAGTCTGCACCATCAGAGGCCTAAGGGACAGAAGGATTCGGCTCTCGGTACCGACCGCGATCCAGCTATACGATCTCCAAGACAGGCTCAAGCTTAGCCAGCCGAGCAAGGTGATCGACTGGCTACTCGACATCACCAAGCTCGACATAGATAACCTCCCTCCCTTGCAAATCCCCCCGGGAAGCTTCCCTCATTTTCATCAACCGGCACTCGCATCGAGCGGCCCCCATCATCCTTCGCTTACCCCCTGCCTCGATTCGAACATGACTATCATGAAGGATGACCCCGGGAATGGTGATGTCGAGAAGGAGTTCGAAGGGGAGATAAAATGGAGGAAAGCAAGCGAAGAAAAGGAAGATGAAGAGGAGGAATACAGTCAAGGTGGAGTTGGAGGCAGTAATGGCGGCCAAGTTTCAGCTCAGAACTTTTTCCCAATCAACTCTAACAGTAATACCTTTCTATCAAGCTTGCTAGCTAGCAATCCCATGGCTTATAACTATTTTCATTGGGAGCCTTCCAACTTAGCTTCATCACAATTTGGTAGCCTCGGATTTCCTTTGCAAGCTGATCCAGATGCTCACAACAGCAGCAACAACAATAATATTAGTATTCCAATAATATCGTCTTCATCGTTATCAATTCCTTCTGAGTCTCAATTGTTTTTGTGTCAGCCCATGGCAGCAGCAGCCACTTCTCTTTTACCTCCCTATGTTAATTCGGTGGTAGAGACCGATTATCGACAGGCTAATCGTGCGCACCAACCATCGAACTCCCTGTCTTCTGCATTTCATCGTAGTAGCTTGAATAGAAAATCTTTCCCGTTTAGTGCAAACCCTGAGCTTCATGATTCACACAAAAGCGATGCGGCCCAGCATAATAAGGATGGCAATGGTTCTTGAAATGCGATGCTTGAACACAAGGAAGATAGATTGAGTTATTATATATTTTGTTGTATTTAATACATAGTTTAAATTACTTGAAGTCGTGGTATATACACAAACTGTTCAGACCTAATTTAAATTTCTAGCAACACGATATGTAACATGATCTACAGTACTCATGATCCGTCCGTTTGAATAATCATATATCTTCGAGTGGAACAGTAATTAATTATGCAATTTTTTTTTTGAATTATGTGCCTTAGAAATTGCTTATTTGTTTGATTATTACTTGCTTAGTTGGTGATTTGAGTGCATGGACTCTTCTCTGGGGTTTTTTTGTTTGTGTATTCAAATTTCATAATTGTTATTTTGTAAATGATATACATACTAGATATCATGAGTTTTTCAACTAAGTTTCTAAGTTTTTTTCCCTTCTTTGTTAAAGCCTGTTATCGACCACCCAAATTGCCAATTAATACATGACCAACTAACATTATATAGATGATATAAATTATGGTATGATGTACAATAGGGATTTGTGTTGGGTTATGGGTCACTTCCGTGCGGGTCCATTCCCACTTGATGTGGCGGATGGAGTTAAATATCCTCACCGCATGAAGAAGGATCGAGTTGCGCCTGTTGGGTGCTCGAGCCGCACATTTCAGGGTGCCTCCGCTCGCTGTGCGCCCGAATGGAGCTCGAACAAAAATTTTAATATGCTCCTCGCTCGCTGTGCGCCCGGATGGAGCTCGAGCAAAAAGTTCAGTATGCTCCCCGCTCACTGTGCGCTCGATAGGCGCTTGAGCGCTGGCCTGCGCCGGTTGTACGCTCGAGCACGCGCCAATTATATAAAACGCGCACTTTGCGCCTTTAGGTTAATTTAATCAGTTTGAGCGCCATTCCAAAGAGAGAAAAGAGAGAGAAGAAAAAGAAGAGGAAGATTTGAGCCTCTGTTTAGGTTGTCAATTAAGTTCCAGTTTTCGGTAATCACACGTACGAGGTTCTTGCTGCAGTGAAGAACATCTGCCGGGTTTTATCTCTACTCTTGCTCTTTATATTTCTTATATGGACTGTCCAAAACTAGTTGATATTGATTCTTGTGATTCAGAGTTTGTGTAACCGATCAACTGCTACTAGTAAAAATTTCGGACTCTGTGTCCCGTGGTTTTTCTCCCTCGTTTCATAGGGGGTTTTTCACGTAAAAATCGTGCCTTTATTATTTGTGCTTACTTATTTTATGCTTGCTATCATCTATTACGTATTTTCTCGTGATTTTAACAAGTATTTATTTCTAACAACTTGATTATCCATTTACTAATTGATTATCTTCTTATTCTCTTCTGTTATCCCCATAAGTTGAAATCAGCCCCCAATAGTTAAAACTTGTAGGATCTATATTTGATATATATTTGAGTCTCATCTTATCTTCCTTTGTTGGTTATTATTCATGTAAACCAATTTTTTTTTTTACAGTTTTATTTGATAAAACCTCTATAACTATCATCTGATTTGCTTCTGAATAATCCTTTGTGATGGAATCAAGTCATATACTCGATCATATTGCTTATGCCCACTAAATTTATATTTTGTTCAATAAATTTTGTGAATGTTCTATATATGTGTTTGATCATCATGCATACAAGAGTTCATCTCTTTGGTGAAGAAGTCCTAGGGCTGAATTATCTCCTCCTGCATTTTTTTTTTCTTCAAGTATAGCTGCAATCATCTCCTAATTAAAACATAATAGCAAAATTGTTAATTTTATTATTTTTATCATTTTAGGTTGAGATTTTGGACACTAAAAAACCCATATCAAAATTAAGTGAAAAAGAGAATGATAAAATAGAGAAATCGGGTCATAATAAAAGATAAGATAAAAAATAATAATATTAATATATATAAAAAATTACACCTCTAGAAGATAATATGAGAAAAAAATATTTAAGATTAAAAGATTTTAATTAACTTTAAATTCTCTTCTCTCGAATAATTAATATTTTATATAATCGATGGCACTATGTAAGATTAAAAGATTTTAGCTGTTACAATCATTAAATCGAGTTAATTTATTCTTACTTCTAATTTTAATTAATTTTATTTTACACTTATAAAGTTAAATCAACTTTTAATTTAAATCCTATTGACACCAAAAATTATAACTCGGCAAATTCATCCTTCAATAATAATGTGTTATATCGATGAAATTCAAAATAAAAAGGCTTAGCTGTTGAATTTCATTTGATTTTTTAAGCACATAACAAAATCAAATTCAAATTGAAATTCAAATCTTAAAGTGAGAATCAAATGGGTCCATGGCAAAAAATCATTAGAACAATTTTGAAATGTTTTCCACCGTAGGATTATTGCTTGATCAAAGCACAGACTAGCATCAGGACAGTCTCTTTCACAGGCATATGTCTACACGTATTTTATATATAAATGGGTGAATATTATATTGACCTAAGTAGGGTGGGGTCCTATGTAATTGAGGTGTGCGTAGCTCTAGCTCTTCCAGTAGCGGTCACCAAGCTTGGAAAAGCCTCTTATGAGGACAGCTGTCATATTCCCATTGGTCCTCTAGCCTTTGGGGCATATTGATGAATAACCTAGGTTAATTTTAGCACGTAATAATTAGTTTTTGGAAAATATATTATTGGACTAAAAATAATTTTTTTTAGTAATTAAGTACTCATGTAAATTCTTTTTAAAAAAAAAAATTAGGTACAAGTTTCGTGCCCTTAAAGTTGGCACAAGGGCAGAAACATAACCTATAGCGATTCTATTGCTAAAAAAAAAAAATTATAATCAAACTTTAATCAAACTCATGATTAAATGTTTGCTCATAGACTAAAATTTTAATCTAAATATCATGACATGATCTTGTAAATATTCATAATAATTATGAATTAAAAATTAAAATACAAAATTTTTTTTAAAGTATGATAAAAAATGCAAAATTCTTATACAAATATAAGAACTAATAATTAGTAATGATTCCTCTAATAAGGATCAAACATTAAAGTTTTGGCAATCTTTATTTTTATACAGTGAATGATAATATGTTACTATTTATAATTTGTGGATGGGTCAATAATATATTATTCCTTATAGTCGCGATTAGACACCACTTTTTTAACTCGTAAATATTAATTTGAATCTTTAATTTATAAATAATATATTAAGATATGCTCAATAGATTACGTTGATTCTTTATAATAGTACTAATTTAGTTAAAATTTAAAGCCCTATACTCAAAACAAATATATAATTTTTTTTCAAATGTGAAAAAATAAATTACATTTGCTAAAATTAAAATAGAGTTTCATCGAATTACTTATAAATAAAAGACATATCAGAATATATGTACAAATATTTTAAGATTTTAAGATATGTGTATAAATTTAAGACATAAATATTCAAAAATCTCATAAAAAGGGAACAAAACTAACTTACATGTAAGATATAAACAAGAAAAATAGGTAAATATTATATATATAAATATTTAAAAAAGAAATACCTAGGAATTTTTAAAATATTCAGTAATAAAAAAATAGATTTAATTATACTTGATTTAACCTTAATTCATTAAAAATTAGTTTGGATTCACCTCAAATGCATTTTATACATCTTTTCCTATCTTCTCCTCTCTCTTTTTTTCTCTTATATTTCTTTTTTCTCTTATCATTAAAAGCTAATTTCTCTCTTTTCCTATCTTCTTTCTTTTTTCAATTCCTTTCAAAAACAAAGTATTATTCATGTGCTTCTGGTTCTTTCTTTTGAATACTCTATTTAGCTGTGGCCTATAGGAGATATTAGTTGATTTACAATTCCATACCCCTTACAAACATTCTCAAAAGCAATGGAAGTGTACTCTCTACCTTGGTTAGATTGCAACATTTTAATGCAGTAGTTTCAATAATTCTCAACAAAGTTTTTAAATTTTTTAAAAATATCAAACACTTTAAATTTATTCTTTATAAAATAGAGACGAGTTATTTAAATATAATCATTAATAAAAGTAAGAAAATATCTGTTGCGTCTCGGGTTCGTGGTTGCTGTACAGATTATGGGGCCTCCGGGTTCCCGATCACGTAGTAGCGTCAAGATGAAGATCCGGTCACCGTATCTCTTAACCTAGACATGCACAACACAATCAACAAACGAGAGGTCAGAGGTCTGGCGGGATTTTTTTCACCACGACCACTCCGACGCTCAAGTCAGTAAGTTCCTGCAATAAATGGAAATGACGCACGCGTGTTGAGCGGTGCGCAAATGTGTGCTGATGATGCGTGAATGACACTTATGTTTTAGAGTGGGAAATACAATGAGCATGTAACGGAAGGCCTGGCTTCCTAGATGCACTGTAGTGAGTGACTAACTTCCCGTTGCCTGAGTAGGCGTGAGGATCCAGATGTTGAGAAAAGAGGGCTCGTATGTGGCCTTAGGGGCCGAATCTTTACTTAGTTCGATTGCTTTCTCTCGTTGTTCTTCTAGAAAGATGGGAGAAAAAGAGAGCCTCTTGCTCTGCGGGGGAAGAGATCTCTTATAGGCTCCTTCACTGTGGGCTCTGGGCGCGATAATGTCCGTTGTTATGGTTCTTTGGCCGATTGTCGCTGTCGTTGCCTGCAGGCCATGTTGGCTGTCGTTTTACGGTGACAGGCAGGCTCCTGGGCGCTACCGGCCACTCTTGGTCTCCATTCAAGCTGGAATTGGCTGGTTGCCTGCGGGCAGCCGCCTGAGCCCTTGTCACAGCGTTGGTCGCTTCTTCATTGACTGGTTTTTTCTCTCTCATGTCTGCTTTCCGGCAGCTCATTAATGTGCTGCAGGGTGTTCGACGGTTTCCGCCAGCCGGGCGCCACGTAGGCTCCCTGCGCAGTTGGGCTAGGCTTCTAACGTTCGTCGGCCTTGGCACGGGACCCAACAATATCTATTCTAACAATTTAATATTTGTTTTAATGGTACCATGCACATTAATGTGGACAATCTCTAAAGGTTGTGATGCTCTCTACTTCACTTCTTTAGAGAAGCCTGATCTACAATGCTTTCTGATGACACAACCTTGAGAAATCTAATTTGCATGGTTGATACAAGGCAATCCTCTCACCATATCCTTGGTTGATAGAATTTTCATCTCACCGAAATTGAGGTATCCAAACTTCAAGCACAAGCCACTTATTCAAAAATCACATTAGCATGATGTTTGATATCTATAAATGACATCTTGTTGCTCGATATTCTTACACTTACAGTCAAATTATTAGAAGCATCTCTGATGATAAGATATAGATTCTTCAAACAGCATTGTATTACATTTTTTCAAAAAATTATCCTAAACACATATTATTTGTCAACTCTAAACAATCTCAAATCTCAAAACTAAAATTATGAATTATCATTCTTGAATTTGATAAGTATCTTGCATTTTCCCTGTGGGCTTCAGCCACTGAGCCAGCCCAAGCCGTGGGCCCAAGCCGCTGAGCCGGCATTGAGCCGGCCCACGAGCTGCCGAGCCGAGCCGCAGTCGAGCTGCCAT
>JAOVVI020016882.1:0-10762 GCA_028571085.2 Nepenthes alata | reverse complement strand
GGTTTTTGGCCGTAATTCCATCATGTGCCGGAAGGCTAATGGAAGGGCTATGCAGCTTTGGGGGCCTGGTTCAATATTATTCCGAAGATATTTTTGGCCATAATTTTGTAGGGGGACATCTTAACCTTAGTACTTGATAATTTGGTCGGGTCGGCTGCTAGTTCAACCTGTTCAGGGCCGGTTTGATTTATTTGTTCAAGCTGTCAGGTTCAACATTAAACTTGCTGAACCCAATTTGGTCCGATTTAGGAGGCCAGTTCAGTACTCATCCCCGGGAGTTTGAGGTGGCCATTTTACTGGTAACTAGTTTAGTCTTAATACATTACACGATGGATGGGCCGGCTGCCGGTTCAACTGAATCGGGTCTAGTTCAATCCATTTTTCCCAACTCGTCAATCCAACATCAGCAAGGGTACTTAGGGACCTGTTCTGCTATTTCCGATTTTATGGCTAATTCGAGATCTGTTTTTGGCTGGTCCAAGGAATCCTATTACAGCTAAGAGACTCATGTTTAAGCTTATGTTCAGTTCTTGGCCGATTCAAGTTAATTTCTTAGTCGGTTTGGGTTATATTTTGCAAACATGCATTCTGCTTCAGTATTTCCTGATGCAGCCGATTCTGGTTGCTGTTTTAGCGACCAGTTCGTGATCAATTCGGGATCAAATTTTATAGGTTTACACTTGAACATTATTATCTTAAGGCACTTAAGTTTATATCATGGCCGGCTTGGCCAATTTGGAGCCCAGTTCGGACCCGGTTCAGAGGCTGATTTTCAATTGCATTCTGATGCAGTTTAGCAAGATCTCTTTCTGTTCATAGACCCGATTCACTGACCGGTCCAGCTCATTTTCATGAGCCATTTGGTCACGACATAAGTAAGATATTAATCTAGTTATATACCAAATTTGGGCCGGTTTGGTGATCATTTGTTCACCGGTTCAGTCGAATTTCAAAAACTGTGCAACTGCAGCTTTGGGATTCCAGCTTCAGCAGATTACATTCCATGCTACATTGATAATATGATCAAATTTATGAGACAAACTAAGTATTAGAACAATAATACTTACAAGAATTAACAATAAACAACACCAAATGAAAAAGGGATTCAAGTACACTTGCCAATTTTTCAGCTAAATTCCCTTGCTGTTTTCGGTTCACCTTCCTCTGCCTCCTGAATCAGTTCTGTTTCTCTCTCTGCTTTCTGATTTTTCTTTTTGTTCTTACCCGGATTTTCTCTCCTTTATCTTACTTATTCTCTTTATTAAAGTGTTGAGTCATCCCCAAATTAATTTGGGGATGCCACTTGCCCCTTATTGGTGGCGAATTCTCTGTTAATCTTCATGCTGAATCAGCTTCAGCATTGCTGATTTGAGGGCTTCCTTTTGTGCCACTTTATTTTTTTTCCATTTGGGAGCTTCTTTTTTCATGTGTTTGGTCCTTTAATTTGCTACGTGTTTCCTCTCTTTCCATGCCAAAATTCATCCCTTAATTAATTGATTTAATTGGTAAATTAATTAGGAAATTGTTTGGTGTGCTGAAATCAGCATTGCTGATTTCTTTTGCTGATGCTGTAACCCTTTTCCCCTCTTTTCTCTATATTTTTTATGTAGTGTTGTGGACCGTGGGTGTGTGTGGGACCTTTTGTCACATGTGTGTATTAATTTACTTTGAAAAATTTAGGAATTGGATTGAGAAATTGGGCTGCTTTGCTAATATGGGCTGCCGTGGACCCCTTTGATTTGCTGAATTTTGTTTCTACTTTGTGCTGTAGCAAATTACTTGCTGAATTCCTAGAACTCAGCTAAGTATAATGTCCCCTTGTGTGTGTTTGTGGGTTGGAATATATTAATTTTTATTTGATTAACTTAATTTATATTATATTTAGTCAATTGGTCCAGGTTCAGTAATTAATCGGGTCTAATTTCGGTGATTGGGTCTTCTTGTAGTCGACCGAAATTAATTTAATTACTCATCGATTGAGAATTTATTAACCGAATTGGTTCCCTATGGTTGGTTCTATCTTTAATTAATCAGGATTGAAGTCGATTTCATCAATTAAATTTTTATGGCATTTGGGGGTAAGTTCCTGGCTTTTGGGTTTTCACTATTTATTGATCTTAATTTTTCATATATTAATTTAGCTTATTGAATTATGGGTTTTGAAATCTTGATCCTTATAGGTTTAGTCGCTATCATGCCTAATGCTGAAGAACGATAAACATTTACTATGAGTGTATCACTTTATTCTTCCTGATGAACTTTTGTGAACCGTATTTTCCTTGGGCAGAGTTTTACTTGGTTAGATTTTTTATAGCATAAGACACCTCTTTGTCTGCACAATCACGTAGATAATTGATTTCATTTTGAGTCTGAAGGAGGAATTGACTACATGAAACCTTAAAAGGGTTCCTATGTGGGGTTGGCTATAAGAGTTCTCTTTTTCCAGTTACCTCAGTTTAAAGCAACATTCTCTTGAAAATAGAAACAATTATGAATCTTTGTTTTAATGCCTCACTTGTGATGATCTAGACCTGGCCGATGGCCACTAACCAAATCACCATGCTGTTTCCAAAAGTCAATATTACAATAACAATATCTTAAAATTTAAACATGCATCACTATCATAAAAGCACAAATACTCATTGTAACCATCGAGGAAAAACTAATGTCTAACATACATAATCACAGAAAATGAGGGTGCAGCCCTAACATAATTTTACTAGTAAAATAAATGTGTAGAACATAAACAATGATCAATTTGAAACTAAGATTTCTAGGTTATGAGATTTTCAACCTGAAAGCACTACAATTAAAAATGATCTCCGACTAGTTTTGTTAGTCCTACCGCAGCTCGGAGTCAAGAAAATATAAGTAGTGAGTTAAACACTAAACAAGTAACAATATCCGACAATAAGGATAATATTAATAATAATAATCTTACATTAGTCAATAACAACAAAGATATACAATCTCGACGGATCAACAACAAGTGAATTTCCTGAATTTGAATATCAAAAATAATAACATGGATTCCTTGAATCCGAACACTTACAAGAAAGACATGGATTCACTAAATCCGAATATCAAATAAATCATAATGGATTCCCTTTATCTGACTCCTGGATCCCTTGAATCCAGAACTCATAAATTCCTTGAGTCCATCTCAAGAGGTCTCAACAATAACGAGACATCACAAATGTCTTCTTGGATCTTATTTTACCATTTAGTATCAAAGTCCGTTGTATTGCAATCCAACCTGGCTAGGTGCATGACACGAGTGCACAAATGCTTGCAAGTATTGACAGGCGACCACATATGGCCCCATAAGACTCCTTGAGAAGTCAAATTTGTATTACTAGATCACTCCCTTGCCAAACCTAGCATCACATGCCGTGTTATCTTGGATATAATGCTCTATAATGAGCACAACTGTAAGCATCTTTCCGTAAAAAATAATAGACCTCATAATTGTCAAGATATAGAAATTAGTATCAAATGACTTTAAACCATCCTAAGGTTTTGCAAATTCCATATTTATGGAAAACGTATTGTTTTTATATAATTTCGTTGAGCTTAATCATAAGAATCTAGGAAATATACCCACACGATCAAGGGTAACAAAAAGGTACTCATCAATAGGAATGAATAGAGAAATCATTTGATACTAATGAAGACCATACTCATTCAATCAAAGACAATATAAAAGAACTCATCAGTTATGAAGAATAAAAAGATCAATCAACTATCGAGAGAATAAAAGTAGAGGAATCAATTGAATACTCCAAGTACTGCTCACATGGTCACCTCTTATAGGGTCCACTAAAGTCCTTTAAGCTCTATAAATCATCATCTGAGATCTCACACCTAAAATTTTGACGAAACTCTTGAGATTGTCCCTTTAGCATTTGAATGTGAGCTCACACACCTATCAAACGCCAGAATTTAATCATTAGGAAAACCGATATTAAGTTCATCTGGACTACTACCTCTATTGCTAAGGCCATTATATAATATATATATATATATATATATATATTACAAGCAAAATATGTCCAACCAATTAGAAATCCACATGATTCCCAAGACTCCTCAAAACAGCTATTAGCATTCGAATAGTGCCTCCCATGACACTGAAATGCTGAGTAATATCTCCAAGAAATGAAGTTTAACCATGTACAAATCATCTGTGATACTATTAAGTCCATCTAAAATATACCACCCACAGTACATAAGCAAAATGATAAAACAAACTTGTAGATGTAGGGATCTACACTATGCCGTATCCTGGCATTCAAACATGACTCATATGCCGATCAAATGTTAGGTTTAGTTAACTTATAAATCAATCATAATTCATGCAAAACACATGTATAATGTAATCATATAATTATGCTAAAAGTTAACTTGTCTTTAACATATGATATCTTCACAGAAGTGCAGATCTACCATCGTATAGAGTAATTACTTTACGGATTAGGCCATTCTCTCAAGTAGCATTTGAATGTGGTTCAAACGTTAGAAGACTATGGATCATGTTTGTACGCTAATTTGAACGACAGTCAAAAGCCGTATTGAAACTTGCTTTAAATTTTATGAAACTTTACCAAACATGCATACTTATTCTTCCTTTAACTTATATTATGATTCCTCCTCAAAAATTGGAATTAACAACATGGAAGAAGAGTACATGAATAAATCAAGAGGAGGACTTGAATATTTCCAAAGGAAAGGGTTAAGGTACTTGCCCTAATTAATGATTTCCTCTTTCTTCTTACCCTTCTATGGTCCTTTTTCTTTTTCTCTTTTAGATCCACCACTGCCTTCTCTAATTTTCTCTCTATGTAACTTCAGTTGTAATGAGAAGGAAGTGGTAGCCGGCCAACTAGGGTTTTTTGTTCCCTCCAAGATGTTTGATTTCTCACTTCTAAAATTTTGGACCCCAGGAAAAAAAAAATCTCTTGAATTAGAGAATCGTAATGAATTTACTTTTGTTGGATCATCAATATAGTATCAAGGGTTTCACTGAAATTCTTCCCAAGTCTTGTGCTCCTCTTTCCCTTTATTAGTTAATATTCTTAATAAAAAATGTGGATAGGTAGATAAGGTTTATAATGGGGAATGAGGCGGCTAGGTTTACAAGTTTCCCTGCCATGTGTTGGCTTCAACTTTTAAATATCCAAATCTCAAAACTGATTTTAAATCCCTCCTTAAGTCAGCCGTGTTATTCTCTTAGTAAAAGCTAACAAGTTTCCGAAAGAACAAAGGGGTCGTGTTACTAGGTTCATCTTAAGGGAAACTGGCATTTTGTTTTGAATTTACCCCCCCCCCCCGGCCCAATAATAAGTTAGTTGATTTACAAATTTGAATTTCCTAATCAAATCTGTTGATTCCCTTAATTAAGCCAAGCCACGTATGAATATTTTCAATTTAAAAGCCTCCAAATAATTTGCATGATTTGGCCTTTAATTATCCTCTATTTTATTCTCATCAACTATAATTAATATTTCTTTCAATAAGGGGAATTATTCTAGCCCATAAGTTCACCCAGTTCAGCCATGTGATGTAACAATTCCCAAGCCTACAAGGTCCTCTAAACATTCACAAGATATAGGAACTTTTGCTAGAATCCTATAAGTATAGTTTCCTCCCTTACACTTACCTTAGCAGCTGAGGTATAGCGTCCCACTGGCCTATATAATTTATTTTTGTCTCCCAAATAATAGTTAAATTTATCTCAAAGGTTTCCCATTAATTTACAAGTAAATTGGCCTATGGTTTAACTATAATCATTCATGTATATGACCCACTATTAGATCCGGCACAAATATCAACTATCGGTTCCAAAAATATAATATGCAATTAATTCCTTTCAATTAATGATCAGTTAATGATCACACATCCAAATAACTAAGTATGAAACACCAGGATGGTGTATCACCAGTCACCTCTTGCCCTTCTAGGCCCACCTAGCCCTTTTGAATAACCTCTTACTCAGCTGAATCACCTTTTTTGTAAATAATTTATCTTAAAAGAGAAAGTGACTATAAAATATTAAATTTAGGGAAAAGAAATATGGATGCCCAATGTAGGCATATGCATACATCTCCATGCCCAAAATTTATATGTGTCCAAAAGAATCAGCCACATTTACTTGCTATTTAGTTGAGAATAATGAATGCCAGAAAATTGGGATAATCAAAACTCCATGGGCATCATGATGTAATGACTTGCCTAGATAATTGCCTTTCATAGCAGTATGTATTTTATGTATGTACAGTTTTATTTTCTTGTGTTTTTTCCTTTCAACTTCACCTTTTTTCGGTTGTCATTCTCACTTAGATTTGTCTGTTAGTGCTGCCACATTATATTCATTATTAGTTCATGCACATCTCGCATATCTTTTAATACTTGTTCACGTTGACAACAAAAGAATGATCTGCAATGGAGAGTGGAAATTTGTCATCAATGTTGCAATGAAGCAAAATGCAAGAGTTGCATCCCGGATTTACTTCTTTCTTCTAATACTTAGTCTAAATCCTCAGGTTGCAGCTTGGGATGCGAATCTTGTGACTCCACATAAGCGCATGGGAAATTCAGCTGTTAATTTGGAGTGCCTATGTGATGGTAAGAATTGAATGCTCATTTTTACTAGTTGAGTTCGAAAGGATTTAGATTTTCTGTTATTTGGCAATGACCTTGTTTGTTACATGTCCTCTACTTGTCGATTTCTTATTAAAAATAATAAGCTTATGAATTTGTTTTAAAAATTAGTGTTTGTTGAACTTCATTACATGATTGAAGATTTGAGATTTGTTGAACATTTTTAACCATTTTCTGTTCGGAGGGTTCTAAATTTCCTGGTTTGTCATTAGTCAAATGATAAACATATTTGTTTAATAGGAAATTTGCATGAAATGCTGGTGGAATTGGAAGGAATGGGAGGTGGTGGAAAGATAACGTTAGAGGTAAGTTTCTCAATCAGTGGAAAATGATGGGTACGTCAATCCTTGACACAAGCAAACTAAAACCTTTATTTTTTCCAAGTGCTGGAAAATACAGCTTGCTGCAAGTTGACAATCTTTGTCTGAATCTCTCTTAACTTTGACGTCTCTTGATGAAGAAGGTTCTGAAATGAAGTTACCTGTGCTGTACTGCATATGAATTTGTCCATCCTCTTCATTCTTCCAAATGATAGAATGAGTTTAACAGAGTGAATTGCATGGACCTTTTCTCAAAACCTGTGAAATGATTTAACTAGAATGACCATTTTACTGTTTATCCTAATGGTTGATCTTAGGTCAAATACAGGAGCTTTGAAGAAATAGAGGAAGATAAATCGTGGTGGAGGGCAGTACCCTTTGTTTCAGAATTTCTGAGGAAAATTGATTTTGTCTCTGCGGCTAAAATGCTTGTTGGCTCGGAAACAGTGCAAGTACGCCAATTTGTGCAGTATGCATTCAGCCAGTTGAAATCCTTGAACAATGCTTATCTTAAGGAAGATTGGTTTCCAAACAGTGCTGAGCATGACACACAGAAAAAGGAGGAATTTAGCAATGCTGACATGGATACATCATTGCTACTGGGGGATGATTCAGTAGGCTTTTCAGATAATGAAACCTGCAGTGAAGGGGCGAATCTGGAGGTGCTTCATTCAGATAATAGTGCTGCGGATGATGTATGTGCTTCTTCAATGCCAACACAAGTTGGTGAAGCTACACAATCCAACAAACATTTTTGGAAAAACTTTTCCGATGCTATTTCTCAAATTTTGGTTGAGAAACCTGGTAAACCGGTTCTGGATAAAATGAAGTGGGATGGATTCGACTTGCTGAACAAAATTGGCATACAGTTGGGAAGGGATGCAGAAGCTAGTTATATTGAATCCGGGCTTGCAACTCCAAGCAGTGGGGACCCTATCTCTAACAATAAGAAAGAATTGGAATCCATTACATTGAACATCGGGGGGATCCATTCTTCACTTCCGGTTCCAGATATTAAGAAGGCAACTGATGATTTGTTTAGGCCTTCACTTCCAGATATAAAAAAGGCAACTGATGATTTGTTGAGGCAGACTGATTCCATTTTTGGTGCATTGATGGTTCTTGCTGCAGCAGTTCCTCAATTAAACAAGGAATCACGTGATGTAGAAAATTCAGAAATTGTAGAAGGTGGTTCTGAAAAAGTGGATGATGATGTCTCAGGTTATCTAAAGAGTGACCAGCTCTCAGGTCTGGATGAAAGGAGAGCTGAGGAGATGAAGGCTTTATTTTCAACTGCAGAAACTGCCATGGAGGCTTGGACAATGCTTGCCACTTCATTGGGACATCCAAGTTTTATTAAATCCGAGTTTGAGAAAATATGTTTTTTGGATAATTCTTCTACAGATACACAGGTATTTTCTGTGATTCTGCTTGCACCCTAACTTTTAAATACAGCTAGAATTACAGTGGAGATTTAATGTATTTTTAGCTTGTTATGTTAATTACAATCTGATCAGTAGAATCATATTTTCGGATTATGAATTACCAAGTCTGCAGGTGGCCATTTGGCGTGATTCCACAAGAAAGAGATTAGTTGTTGCTTTCAGGGGTACTGAACAAGTAGGTTTTCTGTTTGTTTTCATATTGAAACCTGTATAGCTTTCACTCTGGTATCCTGATCTATTAATTTCCAGGTCAGGTGGAAGGACTTGCGAACTGATTTAATGCTAGCTCCTGCTGGGTAAAGTCTTACATGCTGTCATAATATACCTCTATAACCGTTCTCTTCATTTGATATGCATAAATTAGCTGATTTAGCGCTTGAGCTGTTATTGAATTCAAAGGCAGATTTATTGCATTGTCCATTCAGTTGCTGATTTATTTCCTCATCAATATTCTTTGTTTCTGATAGAGGGTGAGCCTTGGCATAGTAATAAAGTTTCACAGTGATCATGGATTGTGATCATGTAAATATTCTCTTTGTAATATAGGGATAATGTTGCTTACATTCAAACCTTCGAGAGATTATATTGCAAGAAGTCATATATTGGGCCACCCACCCTTTTTCATAGTTTCCAATGGAGAAGGGAGCTCATTTGGTTAATATCTTATCTTGCTGTTAATGTTGTACTAAGTGTCTTTTTCCAGGTTAAATCCAGAAAGAATTGGCGGAGATTTTAAGCAAGAAGTTCAAGTATGATTTATTTGAATATTTTAGGTATCATGAATAATTGATATCTGTGATTTTGGATTGGTTTGTTATTATCCAATAGTTCTGTTCTCAATTATCTTAGGTTCATAGTGGCTTCTTGAGTGCATATGATTCTGTAAGGACAAGGATCATGTCTCTCATCCAACAAGCAATTGGTTATAAGTAAGTTGTTCATTTGTCCTGTTCAAGAATTCTATGCATCTCGACTTTTGAGCTTTTGCAATCAATTAGTTGACTCCTATGAAATTATGTAGATTACTCTTTGCATTTTGAGCATAAGCATTGGCACAATGATATGATTGTTCTATAACCTGGATGTCTTTTTTTTTTTTACTGTGTACGGGCAAGGATGGATACATTTGACCCTCATTATGCAGGAGCTTTGTGCACTTGGTCATACTTCACTTTTGCGTTCAATATTAAAAATGATGGCCCAACTTATATGGTTTTTTGCATTGCAAGGTTCAGGGAAGGTTAGATATAAGTTGCTTTGCCCCCTACAATATAAACAGACTGTCCATGGTTTGTACCTATACCTCTAGGTTATAATATAATAGTATTATTGTTGGGCCCATGCTCATCCTTTATCTGCATTTTATGTTAATGTGATTAAGTTGTCTTTTCTTTTTACATTGACCTCAGCTGCTTGTACAGCTGTAATCCTTGGAAGACGGACTTGGGTCAAATTATTCCTCCCTAAGGGCATACTGGTGTATTATTGGTTCATGGATTATAGTGGGCTGTTCTGGACCCCTTGTTTTCTTTTGCTTTTCCGCATTGCATGGTCTGCACTTACCATGTTGCAAATCATACTAATATGACATAAAAATGGAATGAGAACAGAGTTTCTTAATGGTTCTCCATTGCTGAAGTTTTGTTACTTTATTTATTGGCTTGACTTAAGATTAACTCATCTTGAATGTAGTCGACCCTCCCCCTTCCAAAAACACGAAGGAAAAAGGTGACTACGAATAGTCATTTAATGCAGCAATATTGTGCAGTAATAAAGTTAAAACACCTAGAAAACTAACATATATAAATGTTTCAATTCTTCCTTTTACCACTTTCACCTCCCTTGGAAGTTGTTTGACATAAAATATGAAATAGAAATACTAGTTTTGGCGCTATGGTGATGGCACTAATGAAATGTCAAGTTCAGTAGTTACTTGTTTGTCATCACATAAGGGCATGGAGAAACCAGTACTCACTGATGTGTTATCAGTTGGCTAACATTTTCGTAACTGTCAATCTCTCAATGATGTGGCAATTGCTAGCTAAGCTCAGGGAAGTACACAGAAGACAGGGCATTCTCCAGCCGAATTTTTGTCAGAGCAAATGGTTGCTCTTACTGGTCAAGAAAGTGGAGTTGGCTGTTCGGTGATGTCATACACAGGAAATAAATAGTCTGGCATTGTACTATTGAAAATTTGCAATTTTTCTCTAAAATGTGGCAGGAGGGACATTGAAGGTGGGCTTTATGATTAGTGTTTATATATATATATTGCAGCAAAGAAGAAGGGGATGTGGCTTGTTGCAGATTGGATTTGGCACTGGTAAATGAATAATGGAT
>JAOVVI020016879.1:0-10763 GCA_028571085.2 Nepenthes alata | reverse complement strand
TCTAACTGGGCCGCCAGGAGCGTTGACTGGTCTTAATGGGCTTCCGTTGACCTCTCTTTGGGCCAGCCCATTATTGGTGTACCCATCAATATATATAAATATTTTTTCTTCAAAAAACATCTTCATAAAAAATCACGAACATATATTTTCTTATATCAAGAAAATAAATAAGATATTCTTCATAATTTCTCGGCCATTTAATCTTCAAACCAGGCTTAATTAATAAACCCAAATTTCTAATACAAGATCCAAATTAAATAATTGGTGAAACATTTGAAACTTTATAACTAATAATACAGCAGAATGGCTAAAAGCAACCGTGAATGAGCTTGAGCTTCTTTCTTCCTGTCGTCCCTGCAATCTCAGAGCAAAATAGACAGTGGAAAATCTCTATCACCAATGCAAAACAGACCTTCAACTTTACGGCAAGAACAATCATAAACAAGTTTTCAAAGCAACCAACAGCATCAGCAGCTCAACAGTCGTATCCTACCCAGATCACAGAAATCATGTATATATACCTATTCGCTGTACAGAGATTCAAACTTTTAACCTTCCCTCCTCCACATACCTGCAAGCATTTATGGAAGAAAAAGGAGTTAAATTCAAGGGAAATCAAATAGAAAAAAGAGATATAAATCTACATGTAGGGATAGTTGTCCTGTTATTCCCAATGAGAACATAGAAAAAGAAGATTAGAATAGACACCCGAAATAATTTAAACAAGAGAAATGTTTATGGATGTCATCCGACAACGTGACATTCATCTATTCGTCTATCTACCCGTGTGTGCTAGTGTGTAAGGATGAATGAGAGGATACCACTGATAAAAATATTGGCTAATGTGTATCAGTATTCAGTCTGCAATAACAATATTTTTCGATGCTACGATATTATCTCGGTATATTACTATATTGACGATATATCAGTTGATATTCAAAATATTAATCGATATTATCTTATTATTTTACGGTTTTTAAAATTTTGTTTCTTCAAATATATTCAATACAGATATATATTGTTCAATACCAATACGGTTGGAATAGATAATGTTACTAATATTTTCATTTATGGACGACAAGTCACTTGATAATGTCACCCTAACACTGCTTTTTTTAACAAAGTTACCTGGCACATAAAAACTGGGAAGATGGAGTAGAAACTGGTATGATGAAATAAACTAATCAGTCAAAACGAGCAAAACAGGCCAATATAAAAAGATTTATTAGTCCCCAATTTTTCCTTCTTATAGCACGACAATCAGATCTGGATTCTAAGGTTTTTCAAATGAAATATCGATATGTGTGTCTTAGTTTGGAATGAAAATTTTATTCAATTTAATAAAGAGTAAGTAGCTTCTCTTACAATATAAACAGCCAAGCGAGAACCGAGCGTGAGCCCCCTTCCTCTTGAAATTAACCCTCACTGTGCAGCTGGGTGTGTCTAGTATCTGCTTCTATCACGTCTCGAAGGAGATGGCTGAGAAGGGCTGTGGGTTTTGGAGCCACGGGTTTCTGGGTTGCTGCAAGGCTGGGAAGCGACGTATTCGAGTGCCACGAGGACATCGCTTATGAGAGGCCGATGCAAGGGCTGCTCCTGGAGACACATTGCTGCTATGGCAATAGCTTGATTGAGACTGCGTGATGGAAACCGACCTTGCATGAACGGATCAGCCAACTGGGCAAACTTCCTCCGATCCTTGAAGTTTAAGTGAAACTATAGACACGATAAGAGAGAAGAACATATGAAGTGACTGAAATATAAGCAGAAAATGGATTTACAGCTTGATTGGCTGGACAATCAAGGAATGGTTTCGGCTGTTGGCTTTCTTCAACAGCCAAAACAATCTAAAGCTCGTTTGGTTATAAAGATATTCTGCTGTTGGAATATTAGCAACATCACCTTCCAAAGACCACAAATATGAGCTTTTCATGGCTTTTGCTTCTGTACTTGGGAAATGACCAAAACAACCTTATTAATTTATCTTCATTCAACACTCAGTTTCTCTCTCACCAAAATATTTTCAAATATTGAGACACTAAATTCAATGTGTTTGTTGTCTGTACCTTTTCTCTCACAGACATGGTGAGGTATCCACTGTTGGTAGTTGTACCATTTGTAAGCATACTTATTGATCGTTTTCGAAGTTCTTATTCCTATCCTTTTTGAAAAATGAGAAACAAATAAATGTATCAAATAAAATAAGAGTGTTTTATTGGTTATATAACATTTTACAATAACTTTTAACAACACTATAACCAAATATTATTTTTATATTTCACATCCATCAGTAGTAACAACAAACAAAAGCGACTCAATTTTCAACAACCAACATTAACAATAAATATTCTAACAGTCTAAACAAAGCCTGAGTATGTGGAGTATATATAAGACAAGCATCATATATGTCATAATGTTGGCCATCGAAAATTTCTCTTTCATGTAAATGATAAGTGAACTTGAAATGAGAATATATTAAAATGGATGAGAAATTTAACAACAATAGATAAAACAACAAACTAGTGTGTTCTTGAAAAAGGAAAATTAGATAGAGCATTAGTGAAGAGATGCATGATTGAGGTTAGAAAAAAAAGACGATAGGAGTGGAATGGCTAACCTAAAGAACACTTGAAATGAGGTGGAAGAAAGAATTTGACAGCCCTTCCAACTTCACAAGATATTTCCTTGGATTAAAAAGATTAACCAAACAGAATTCATATATATCATCAACAAGTAGAATTTAAGGCTTTGGTGATATTGATGTTCTTCAATATGAACTGAAATTGAGAAGTTTTTATGCGTAAGAGCCAACTACTCGGCCATCCTTGAATTTAATCATAGTTTTATACATCATGTATGGTAGTGATTTGAGGCAATAGGAAGTAAAATAAAGAGGATCAAGGTTCAAATCTGTTCAAATTTGGGTTCAACAGACATTTAGCTACGAGGAATTCAGATGCAGTTAAAGTCTTTCCATAATACCGACAATAAGAATTTCACTCTGGCAACTTGGATATCTAAGATTATAAAATAGGTTCAATAGAATTTAATGTGTTATCAAAATTCTAATTATCTAAGTTGCTATTATAAAATTCTCACCTCGAGGAATTCAGTCATACATGATAGAGAGCTAACTACTTATTCAAGTTCAATAAGCTGTGGATAGTAGTGCAGAGATTAAATAAGTAATGAATAAGGCAGCTCACCCAATTAACCAGATTCTGTTCTGCTCGTGGCCGGTTAGTGTCCAAAGCCCTCCGTCCGGTTATCAGCTCCAACAAAACAACACCCAAACTGTAGACATCTGATTTGAGTGTCAGTTTTCCGCTCATCGCGTATTCCGGGGCACAATATCCGTAAGTTCCCATTACTCGTGTTGAAACATGAGTTTTGTCACCAACAGGTCCCAATTTGGCAAGGCCAAAGTCTGATAGTTTGGGATGAAAATCGTTGCCCAGCAATATATTTGCAGGCTTCAAGTCTCGAAAGATAACAGGTGGATTGGCTCTGCAGTGAAGATACTCTAGGCCTTTCGCAGTGCCGACAGCAATTTTCAATCGCGTGTTCCAATCTAGAGGAAACTTGTTGGGTCTCAAATCTGAAAAAAGAAGCAACATCATCATTGCTACTACAGTAAAGTTCACTAAAAGCAACTTGCATTTAGCCAAGACATTTTCAGTTTTTGTCTTCTGAAGCTATGATCATGTTATAAGTGCCTTCTTTTGCAAAAATGCTACAGAGAATGCCCAGCAAAAAGTTCAGAACGATGAAAATATATGAAAAGGACACAGCCTTTTCCTATTTCAGGGGATTAATTACAGGGGTTAGCTAAATATTTATTGTAAAAATGTAAAAATATTAGCCCCACATTTTTACTATTCAAAGATCAGCCCTTTAATCCCTATATTTTTACATGGAGAATTCTTCGTAGACAAAGAGATGTCAAAAGAAGCTTCTTATTTCCAAATGGATCCTCCTACATTTATATATCTTCGATTTTATCTAGTTCTATTGTAGGCCGTACTTTAAGATAATTTTAAATGTGCAAGATCATCATGCATGATAGTGTCCTCAAACTCTTATATGACCTTCTACTTCTTTAATTTTGATTTGCATCAAAGCTCTTACGTCTCCCATTGCCAAATCTTATCAAATACATCTCACAAAAAGAAATAAATATGTTTTTTTATTATTACTCTTAGATCGAAGATGACTGATCTATATTCTCTAAGAAGATACAGAGTAAGAGGAGATTTCCATGGTATTTATTTCTATCGACCCACATTTCAGCCAAAAGAAGAAATGAGAGAAGGAGAGCTCATCATATATTGACGCTTCACAGACATTAATTTGACTTCCAGTTATGATCATTGGCAACAACTTACATCTAATTCAACTAAATTTCAACCTACAATCTTATCTCTCATAACAACTCTTATGCTAACCTTGGTTATGCATTGCCTCTTTCTTCGTGACGCTACTCATGTACAATATGTATGTCGAGAAAACATCATTTTGACATACCAATATTGTATCCCAAATAAAAAAATTCAAGCCCTTTATCAAGGTTGTTAGGTTGGCATCACAGAAGAGCTCTGTTTCATTTCAATTCACTGCATGGATCAGTAAGAATTGAGAGGTAGCTCAGAAGATATCAAAATTCTTTGGAGATCTGAATGAAATCGTTCATCACAACAACCATCAGCAACAATCACAACAATAGCAATAACGCGAACATTAAGCCCCAACTCTCCCGGCTATAAACCCTTCAATATATGGTAATAATCTTGTCTCTTATCTTTAATGCACGTCCCTAAGATCACATCTTTCCCTTATAGATTTTGTTAGCCTATCATACTCTCAAACGAGTACTAATTAGTATAGAATTCAAAAAATCTATACCATGTTAAACATCTTTGTTCATCTAATTCTATACGTGTTGCATCTCATGCGTACAACAAAAAAGTGCGAAAAAAAAAATGCGGTAATGCTGTCTTCTCTTCAATAATCTGAGTCTTAGTTATATCCATAGATATACTTCATCCTAATCTTAAATGTGCCAACAATTACCGTGTGTAGTAAAACTCACAATTTCATATCAGACATCATCGTACAATACTATTCTTACATGTAACAAAAGCGTAAAAGACCAATTCAATAATATGTTACACGGTAAAAACTGATCTATTTCCTCATATGATCTTTTAGCATTTCCCTTGCAAAAATTTGCAGCAACTACATCATGCTCGATCAGAATCTGTCTCGGCAAACAGAAATTGCATTTCCTAGTCATTGACTAGTGGTCAATGTACATCTAATACAACTTAATAAGTCAATGTCATGATATTACTTTTCCAAGTTGCATAATTTTTTGCAAGTTACAGAGCACATCACTTTGTTCCAAATTACAGCTCTATACAATCACCGATGACCAATTAATGAAATGCAAAATCTTATTCACATATGCAGAGGAAGAGCATTTCTTTCAGTTCCTCCAATGGCATTGGTCTAGAACACTAAACATGTAGTAAACGCACACACAAAAATAATAATAATAACACTAAAGATGGCAACATAAACAGCACACATATAAAGCTTCAGTTCAGCACTAGAATGACAAAATATTAACCGAACACAAGATTACTCAATATTGATCTAGGACTAGAATCTCATAAAATCTAATGCAATATCTTTTCATAGTCTATTGGAAGAAACATTATGAAAATGCAACACATGTAAAGAACATAGTCCTTAACTTTCCCTATGTGATGCTTTTCCTTCAATATAATTCAGGAAGTAAAATATTCCTGGAAAACTAGCACAGATCCAGATAATCTTTTTGATACCAATGTTTGTACACGTTCCAATTATGTAATTATGCATCAGCACATCCTTCGATGATTAGGGCATAGATTATGAACACCTAAAAGTTCCAACTGATGCAAGACAATACTAAACTAGGAGTCTAATATTATGGAAGCAAGAGGCATCACATTCTTGAGACTGCACTTCTCATCTGGTGCTTCTTCTCGTCTCCCCTGCTTGATAATTTATGAACATCTTCAAAATTTCCCGATATAGTTCTCAATTTCTATGATCAAATACACAGTCAGGGACACGAAAATTAAATGACACCTTTCACATTTCGAAAACATAATCTTATCCATTTTGTTTCCAAAGAAGCACCAATAGCCACATTTCCACTTATTGATTACATGTTTATGCAAAGTTTTTGTTTCAATTTTTGTGGGTTACATTTTCACGTCAATACTCTGCCATGTATAATTCCCAAACTACTTACCAAATAAATGATCTTCCAGACTACCCTCGGGCATGTACTCATAAACCAATAGCCTTTCATCGCCATCAGTGCAGTAGCCAATTAAGCTCATAAGATTTGGGTGGTGTAAAAGGCTTAGCATGAGAACCTCGATGATAAATTCCTGACTCCCCTGAATGCCCTCATGGTTTAATTGTTTGATTGCAACAATCTGCCAATAAGCATGTATCAAGATTAATGAACTTATTCTGAATATATTAATTGCCTAAAATGTATAATAATAGAAGAATCTGGCAATAAAAACATTGCACAATGGATATCAAGTACTCTAAACATGTAAAAGAAGCCCATAAGAAGAAAAATTAAAGCCCTCCTCGGAACTCTAAAACATGTTACCTCCCCTGTTTCAAGCCGTCCTCGATAAACCTTTCCAAAACCACCTTCTCCGATCTTATTAGCACTATTAAACATTCCCGTCGCGATACAAAGTTCGCGATAAGTGAAACTTTTAGCAGGACTCTTAGTCGGAGTAATCCTGTCATTGGCTCTTGCATTTACCGAGCTGCCACATCCATCTTTATTTTCTTCCATCAAATTCACTGTTTGTCAAACATCAACACCATAAAATAGGGGGAAAAAAACAAGTCCTGCCAGCTAACGAAGTAAAAATCTAAGGATTTCTCTGACCATTATCGCCCAAACTCTGCTTTCCCCTCCTCTCTACTGCAGAAATCGAGCAAATTATGAACAACCATTAAGCATATCGAGACATTATAGCATTGGAAAGTAAGGATTCCGAACGAAATTTATAGCATAACGTAAATCGCAACATCATACATACAAGAGTCATAAAATTCAGAAACTATTCATTTGTTCAGATTTTATCAGGATTGTGAGTGACAAAAATATCAGTTGAAGTGAGAGAGACAAAACAAAACCTGAAGAGCCAGAAGCAGATCGAGCGCGAGCAGAGTCTTCAATCTTGATAACCTTTTTATGGGGAACCAAGCATGAAAAGCAGCCCATTTTCTCACCGGAAATTTGAAAAAAAGAAACCAAAAACAAAACCCTAGATACCAACGTCTTCTAAAACCCCGAATTCAACCAGCTCTCACACAAAAGCCGCCGGAAAAATAGACCCACCAACTGAACGAAGCATGAACGTGGAGACACAGCAAGGGGAAGCGAAAGGCGGATAAACAAAAGAAAAAAAGAACAAAATAAACCCCCAAGCAGATCTTAACGAACAAAGGCAGAGATGGAATTAAATAATGAAACAATACAAACGACTAGGAATATTCATAATTCATGAACACATGAAACTTATCTTCATTCTTAAAAAAATGTTGCGTACAATCAATTACAAAACAGCTTAGAACAACGGAGAAAACCAGACAGATATGTTCCAGTAACCTAAGCGTTTCTGTGATATGGATAAGTTTGTGGATTTCAGTGGAAGTATTTGGTGGCAATTGATAAAAATACAACCGGAAGGACACAGAAAAGGAGAAAAGAATTAATGAAAAATTCAACTCTGCGCCAAATTTGTAGAGAAAGTTACCATAATTTAAGGAAAGATTAAAGTTTTTCAGCTAACTCAATCGAGGAGCACTGCTCCTGGAAGAATCCTCTGCAAAGAATTTAATGCCCAATTAATTCTGCATTCGATGGGGATTTCTTTTTTCTATATTTTTCCTCCCATTGTTTAAATTAGCTTTGATCATTGTTGCATGAAAATCATCATAATAATTAAACAATTTTAGATGTTTCCAATTTTATTGCGAAGATTATATATTAAATAAATCCTAAAACACAATAATCAACAGTAAAATCATGATCATAATCCATAAACCATACATTTTCTATTAAAATTATCCTGTGCAATCACACGTCTCGTCTTCTTTATTTCCACCTTTAAACGTTGCGGTGGGGACTGGTTAAAGTACGTTTAGACTTTTTGTACTCTTCCTCCCCTTTCGTTTTGGCATTAAATCGACGTCATTTGATTGTATGTTTAGAAAATGTATACATTTTTTATTTCATTTTTTTATAACGTTATAGTAATAATTATTTTTAGATTTTTTTTAAGATTATCCTATAATGTGAATAATACAAAATAAACATATATTATTTAAATTATATTTATTGTGTGTGAGTAATATATTTCTATTTCTTTGGCATTTTATCAAATGTAAAATCCTTCACTTTCATTTTTTATATTTTTAATTCAAATATATCATATAATTTAAAATATCATAAAAATTAAAATAAAATAGAGTATAAAATCTTTTACATATTTTTTCTTTCTTTTTTTATTATTAATAAAACCACTGTATATAGTACAATTATTTTCATCTTCCTTTATTTTTTCCCAAAAAAAATATACCACATAATGCCCACTTGGTGATCTAACGTCTCATATTTTACTAAAAAATAAAATAAATTTTTATTTCTATAGAAAATAATAAAAATAAAACTATTATCATTTTAAATTTTCATTAATAATAATTTTGTAATTTTATGATAAATATTAATTATAGATAGTGGGAGGTGCTCCTATATGCCTCTATATCAGAGCTCTCCGAAATGCATCCAACAAGTGCACAGATTGCATCGAAATATTTCCTAATGTTTCAATTAATACAATTAATTAAAATAATTAATTTTATTCATTGTTATAAACTTAATAATTTTTCTATTTTTTATTTTATTTGTTATTATTTATTTTATTCATAACTTTCACTTCCATATTAAATTAAATTTACATTACAAAATAAAAATTTTACAAAAATTGATATTGTTCATTGTCGCGTGATATTCTAATAAAGTATTAAGCTCTAAAATATTTTGTCATTTTAACTTATATTTATATATATTCAATATATAATTCCAAATGTTATCCGTTTGAATCAAAATTTAGTTTTCATAAAATTGACTAATATAAAAATAAAAAGTGAAATTAAAAAATACAAGATCTGAAAATATTATTATTATAAAAGAAAATTATTTTGTTATATTAAATATTGATATTATAAAATAAATTTTGAGTTTTTTTTATAACGGATAAAATAAAAAAGTCAATTGCAATATCTAATACTAATAGAAAATAATGTCAAATAGCAACCCTTTATTTTATTTTATTAATTAATTTTTATATAAATTTAATAACACATATAAATATATAAAATTTCCCGTTATTTAAATATATAAGTAATATTTTCAAATTATTATTTTTATAATAAATAGATAGCATGTGAAAGTTAGAAACTTCATCACATAGGCCAATAAACTCGAGTTTTATATTTAAAGGATAACTTAACCTGTAATAATTTAATTTCCAAAATTTTAATTTGCATTAAAAAAATCCCAAGTGTCCTTAAAAAAAATAATAATAAAATACAAAGTCAAGTCTTCCGAATCTGCTATTTGCTATCATCTTCCAAATCCACCTCAAATTCAGTAGCATGTGATTGCTTTGAGTATGTAACTTTCATTTATGGAAATCATGCTTTTAAAATAATAAAATATTATATAATATGATAATCATTAAAGAAAGAAAGAATAAAAAATAATAAAAGATTATTGAATAGTATGTAAATAACATTTTTAAAATTTTTAAAAATATGGTCCATAATTATTTAAAAAAATAAAACCTGTAATTATAAAAATAGTTTATAAAAATCATGTGATATTTTGAATCTTCCTTTGTGTTAAATTAATATTAATTATAATTTTAAATAAATTAAACATAATAAAATTAATTAAACATTATAAAATTTAAAAGGATAGTCAGTTCAGTTTGGTTGACGCCCAAAATATACCCGTATTATTACTCGAATATCGGTTTAAATTTTAGAATAAAAAATTTAAAAATATATATATATTAAACAAAAAATTAAAAAATTAAAAAAATGCATGGATAAGGATTAGGAGAGATGGGGGAGGGTTTTGGCGCGAAGAAGAGAGGGAGGAGGAAATGAGAGAAAGGAAGAGACGGCCGGCGGATGGCAGTGGCGGTGTGCGATGAGGACGGCACGATGTCGATGGTTATCGATAGCTAAAAATCTAACCGGTGGTGGTTGAGTGGCGCAGAGATGAGACCATCAAAGAAGTTGACGATGGTTGTCAGCAGCATCGGTACCAGCGAGGTGGCATCGGGGAGGCTGGTGACAACCATTCGCATCGGTGGCTAGCTGGCGCGGCGACGTTGAGCAGCAGCAGTGGTAGAGGAGCTGCGCAGAGGAGAGAGAGAACGAGGGTGAGGCATGGGCTTCGCTAAGTGAGGAGAGAGATGCTCACCGGGGAAGGAGGTGGCCGGACGAGAGGCAAAGTCGATAGCGATGGTGGTCACCAGTAACCGGTGACAGCATGGGCAGCAGCGGCGTGCGACAGAAGCCGCGTAGAGGAGAGAGACATGGGTGTAGCCGTGAGAGGATGCGCCGACAGTGAGAGAAATGGTGCCATTCCGGTGCTTCGGGACATC
>JAOVVI020016878.1:0-10763 GCA_028571085.2 Nepenthes alata | reverse complement strand
GCCTCTGACCTCTTGTTTGTTGATTGTGTTGTGCAGGTCCCAGGTTAATAGAGACGGAGATCGGACCCTCCTCCGAACGCTTCAGAGTGACACGGGATCCGGAGGCTCCCTAATCCGTACAGACAACCGCGGACCCAAGACGCAACAGATGTAAAATTATATTTAATCAAATGTTGGCATACTAAACTGGGTAAATTATGGATATGTTGTCTCTGTTAAGCTTAATTATAATTCATCTTCTACTAATATTTAATCACTTTTTCAATTTATTTATTTTTTAAATTCTTGTAAGTTTTTATCTTATTTGATCATATTATTTTCAGTACATTTCTTGATTATTTCTTTTTTTCTATAGGCTTGTTTAAATTTTTTTTTTAATATTGTAAAGTTGGATTGTTAATATAAATGCACCTCGATCTCTTTATATATTCATTTACTATTACTAGCATTTTTTAACACATGCTGCGTCGAATCTTCATCTAATACTAACATTATTACGTAGTATTTTCTTAAGCAATGTTTTCAAACGCTAGTCTCGAGGCACTGTTTCCTGCTCCTCAAGACAACAAAACTAGACCATCATGAATGAAGTCTTGTCATCATTGAGCTTCAGCTACGTCATAGAGACGCCATTTTCTACTGGACGGCTGGAAGATACCGTCGTCAGCCCGCCAACCCTCCGGGTCAGTTGGGCGGTGCCCGCCAAATCCTTCGATTTTCCCGTTAGTTCTTCCTCTCTCTGTCTCCCCCCCCCCAACCTTTCTCTCTGTTATTGTGGCAATAGTTCTCCTAATTGCACTATATGGCAGAATCTACCGTTTGCTGCGATTTTGTTCTGTCTCCCCCCTCACAATTCAATTTGGATATAGATCAGAACGAGCCAACCACCAACAATCGCTGTAAATCGGGTAAGAAGTGGTACTTCACTGATGCGATTCCTAAACTTATTAATTTAAATATTTATGATTTGTGACGTGCAGGTGCAAAATGCTTTGCTCCTCTTATCGAATTGTGAAACATTTCTTACGTTTTACTCATCGCCTTCTAACTACTACGTGTTCTAACTTCACTTTGAATACATAGTTTGATCCGTTGATGTTTCTATTTCAGCTGATATTGTTAGCTCTCTATTCCACCAAACTCTGACTTAGACCCACACTGAAAGAGAGGGGGCATTTTGCTTCTTCCAATCTTTTTCTGCAGTTGAAATTACTTGACCGATGCTGCATTTAGATCTCTCCCTCAATGCATTTGCAGAATGTGAGAATCCAGGGGGAAGAGAGTCCAATTTATGCTGGAGAGAGAGAGAGAGATTTCTTCCTAAGGGTAACAAATTTTGTGGTATAATGGTGATAGTCTTAATAACTCCATAATAAGGTAGGTTGTTATCAAGCTTTCAGCGATAGCAAGGTCAATGGGAAAACCACTATCTCCTAGGAGTCCACGTCGTAATCCCGTCATCACTGGTGTATCATTCGGGGTGAAAGACCATCAAATTAGATTCTCTGAGACTGTATTGGGCAGTGATCCTTCTCTTGGGAGGAGAATGCTCGGGGGAGAAAACAATATGAATAAAACCATTATGCTTCACGGGCTGAATAAGGACTTGGTTCGCTGTAATGCTTGTAAGGGAATATATGGTGGAAAAAGGAAAATTTGGTTGCTTAAGCATTTGAGGTCTGCCGTTTTCACTATTGGGATAATGGGTCTACTTTTCTTGTTGGATTTCCTCATGTTTTCGAATTTTGATTCCATAAACCTTCCCAATAGTTCAAAGCCAAGAACAAGTTCTCCAAAGGTATAGGATTACGTATTATTTGATTTACTTGTACTTTGAGAGGATATTGCAGTTTTGTGCTGAGAATTAGCTCAAGAATTCGTGTGTAAATTGCATTCCTATAGTCATTTCCATAGTACTTTACACTCTGTTTGCTTTCAGGATTTTAATCTTTAATTTCCGGAGCATATATCCTTTTGTTGTATTTTCTAACTTTCTGGTGAGCTTTCATATTTCCTTTAGTTACTAAATACATCGAACAGTGAAAACAAAAAGTTAAAATGCATTACCATGCATATCCTCCAATCTGGTCATGTGTGTGGTATCTGTTGCTTTCTTGTAATTTATATGGAATGTTACTGTGCGGGGTAAAATTGGTCCGGGTTTCTTATAAAATGAAGTTTGCAAGTGAAATATGTGCCGGAGATTGCTAGACTAGCAGCTGATAGTGCATTTGGTTTTCCATTTCATTGATGAGCTTCAACAATTCAGTTACATTTTCTTAGCTACTGAAAGGCTTGGTATAACTTTGTGTTTCAGGAACAGGTGATTCGATCCAGCTCAGGTAAGATTGTAGGCCTTTGGCCCAGGATGGATTAAGTAGATACTATGAGGATTAGAAGAACGAAAATATCTTTGAGCAATCTTGAGGATTAGATACTATGTTTTGCTTGTATTTTAGCAATCTTGAGAATTAGATACTATGTTTTGCTTGTTTTTTTTTTAGCAAAAAAGCAGCTGCTAGTTTGCTGACCCAGTTCAAGTGTAGAACTTAGTGCTCTTTCACAATACTCCAAATGTGGTTGGAACACCTCTGTTATGCATATTTGTTGGGAAAGAAAAATTGAGAAGGTGGGATTTTAACCAGTTACACCTTGAAGGGGATGAATAGGTGCATATGCAGTGAATTTAAAAGCTCTCAAAAATTCAATAAATGAAAGGAATTAATGGAACTAGATAAGAGAATCACACCATAGCAATAATACGTGCACAACAGTATAATCAAAGGCTAACAGAAAAGTAAATAATGCACACTCTCGAAGGATAAACTTAAGTACCAACTAGTTCTAGAGAGAAACCTTGGTTTTTAGTTGCCAACTAAAATTTTGCTATATGAGAAGAGTTAATTTACAGATCGATGATTTAGACGCACTATATCCTACCGACTAACCCCAACTCATCACTATTTAAAAAACTCTTCAGATCTCCATAGTTACAACACAACCAGAATCTCTGACTTTTTCTCAGTGAATTTTCTAGAACAAACTTGTTCAATACCACCGAAATTCTGATATCCTCACCGACAGAATTCTAAAGGCTAGCAAGCTTGGATTAAGTTTTTAAATGCTGTAGGTGGGAGAATTTTGTAAAATAAAAGAACAATTTATCATGAAAGGCCGAAATTCTCTCATGGTTTAATGATTTGCACGCAAGTGTTCTCCAGGAATATGCAAAAATGATCAACAAAGTTTTCCTTTTCTTTGGAGCAGTTGAGGGTCATGAATAAATGGAATTAGGCAAGTCAAAGCTGTTGCAGAGACATGGGTCGCGGAGAAAGCTGTCAGCTATTCGAACTAAATTCACACACCAATTGCGGAAAACAATTTGGCTATTGTAATGCTTGAGTGAACTTCAAGTGAACCAAATCTACAATTGTTATGATTGAGCCAACTTCAAGCGAACTTCACATAAATCCCATTTTGCACTACAGTTCTCAAGCCAACATCAAGTGAACTTCGAGCATCATCTCACTACCACTATAATGCTTAAGCCAACTTCGAGCTGCCATCAACCTGGACCTCGCTGGCTGTTTTGGCCAAGCCATATTTTGAGCAAAGATCCAGCACTACCACACTGACACTAAAGATCTAGAAGAGGTGACTCAAGCTATAACACTTTCTCCCAGGTTTTGCCAACTACTCTGAAATTGGCCTAACCACATTGATACAGATGATAGTGTGCCATATGTTTATGATCCTGACTACTACTGGAAGAAAGGTGATCATTTTGGTTACTGATAATTAGTGAACAGTTCTAAATCATAAAGAATGACCATTGACTATATATCAGCATCTCCCTCTATGATCTTTTTTGATAAGTGCCTGATCTGGTAATCTATTTGAATGATGCAAATACTTAAATATTTATAGTATTGTTCTAATAATCCTCTTCATCAACTTGCTACAAGTTTAGTTGACTCCTTTTGTTTTTTTGAGCATGGCAAACATCATTGTTTCTTTTCTTCTTGTTTAAACTGAGGTCTCGTTAAAAAGGAAAAAAAAGGACCTTTTAGCCAAGTTACTTTTTTTCCATACTGACATTTTTATGTAATGATCCATTGACCCAAGGCATTTAATAATCCCCCTTTGGTAGACTTTCAGATTTTTCCTCACTTCCCTGTCATCTACCTCTCCATTGTTGCTAAACTTGCTTTATGTTTTTACTCATCATTCTACTAATTTTAAAGCATTTTACTTCCAATGTCTCTATCCTAACTTGGCATTTATGCAATCTCTTGTCTCATTGCCAACCCTATGTCATCTGCAAAAGGCGTGCACCCAAATATATCATCTTGAATTTTCCCAGATTTGGCTTGGTTTTAAAGCTGATCCTTGGTGTAAGTCAATTGATCAGGAAAATTATGGTCCCCCTACATGTGTTCTCGCACAAGTTGCCAGTTCAAGCTAAATATCTTTTAAAACTTGGATATATGAATTCATAATCTTAAATTCTAAACAATACGTCTCTAAAGATCATATTGTATGCCTTTTCTAAATTAATGAGCACCACATGAAGGTTAATTTGTCAGCCCTTATATCACTCCTTTGGATGTCTTAACAAATATATTGCTTCTAGTAGACCCACCTGGCATAAAGTTACATTGGTTCTCTTCAACACTAGTGTCTCTTCTTAGGCTCCTTTCTATGAGCCTTACTGATAGCCTCATTGGATGATTCATCAAATTAATAATATCGTAGATGACTCGACTTTGTATATCCCATTTCTACTTGTAAATGGTACCCATGTATTATTTGCCACTCATTTAGTATCTTCTTCCTGCTAATGAATCTGTTAACCTGTCTAGCTAACCATGCAATTTTTCCTCCCCTATACATTTCTAGGGAAGAGTGTCCAATCATCATCCTAATCTTCACCATTTTGATGCTCTTTAGCGCCTCTCTTTTGATATGCCGATAAAAAGATCAATTTAGGTTTTCCTCAGTGTCACTATGGTGAACTTCCTATTTCCATCTGCAATATTGTTGAAATATCTCCTTCTCGCTTTGATATCCTCATCAGCAAAAACTCAACAAGTACCATTTGTCACTACCTTTTTAAATTTTACTTGATTCAAGTCTTCTGTTTTCCATGTTGGCTTGAATGCAACATCTTTATTTATTTATTTGTGCTGGCAACAAGTCCATAGGACATGCTGTTAGTGAGCAGATATATTTCTTTCTATTAGTGGCAATTTCGGCCATTGGATTTGTCTATATTTTGTGGCACATTTATTCAATTCCTTATCCAAATATGTTGAAGTCTCAGATCTATATTGGTGTGCTATCAGGAGAAATGCTGATTTTTTTTTTTTAAATTTTGTTTTGTGTACATAAAGGATGACAAACATGCTAATGGAACTCAAAACAATTCATCAGGACTGATGTATGATCGACTTTTAAACCTGGCATCTAGTGCTCTTGCAGAGGTTATTTCAGAACCTTTAGGCAACAAACTTCATGATTCTGACCCTGTATTCCATAAAATACATGTATTTGCCCTTTACAATGACTAAATCTGAAAGCTTCATGTGATTCAGACACAATTTATGCCTGAGGCCAGAAATTTATGGAAAGAGCCATATTGGCAAGCATCATCTTGGAAACCTTGTGCCCAGAGGAATAGCCCAGAAGAAGGTACTACATCTTATTGAACTCCATGATCAAATGGGCTTGCCTTGATATAGTGAGACCAATAGTTTCTCTAATTGTTCCAATGATTGCTAGTGCTGAATAAGTACCTGCCTCATTCTACTTTGTCTAATCCACAATTCGCCGTTGATGTAGGAGGTCTTCACTCTGTACCTAATGCAGCAGTTTTTTTTTTTTTGAGGCAGGAACACCTCTAACAGGCAATGGTTTTATAACAGTCAGTGCAAATGGTGGCCTTAATCAACAACGAGTTGCCGTAAGTATGTTGGCTGTCTCACTTATTTTGCATTTGATGTAGCTTTTAGTCTTGGAAATATGTATGTTGCAAGGAACAGAAATAATATGCTATTGTATGAAAATCAAAGGGCAATAGATTTAGTCAGCCAGAATTGACAGATGAATTTACTATATAGATCACTTCGCTAAAAGATAATTAATCATTGCTTCTTTTTAAGTATCATGAACAGATCTCTGTTTTTTGCCTGCAGAAAAACCATATTTAGTTGGCTGTAGATATATTTGTCATGTCCTGCCCTTCTTCTTTTCTTCTTGAAACTGGAAAGTGTTCTTGATGCCTGCAGGTCTGCAATGTAGTTGCTGTGGCATCTCTACTCAATGCAACTTTAGTTATCCCCAGATTTCTTTACAGTAATGTTTGGAAGGATCCAAGGTCTTATATCATATATCTTGCCTTCAAAATGTACTTGCAGTATTGTTCCCCCTATCCCATAGAGAAATCTTATTTATAATATTTTTTCAGTTCCATTTATATTTAGGAAACTTCAAACTAGATAAATTTACATCAATATTTTCAGTATTCATAATAATTCATCATTCAATCTTTGTTTGCAGATTTAACCCTAAATCCAGTTTAGTCAATTTAACTATAAACTTTTGTTGTCAATTTTTTCTTTCAATCTTTTGTTTTCATTATTTCTTGTGAATACGGAGAGCTTGTAGGAGTCTTTACTTGGGCAATTTTACTAAGATTGTGCAAACTGATAGTACGCTGAGACAGCAACTTGTATGCCACCAGGTTGACGAGTAAATGTTGGCACTGTTGTCCTCAAAATGGTCCCTCCTCTCTCAATTAGACAATGATATCTCTTTATTATGTTTGAAACGTTTTTGCATCGACTCAGCATTGAATGTTCAAATGCTGGGTTATGAACATAAACTGGTGATAGAAAAACAAAACAACTTTCAGGATTAGAAAGGACGAAGTACCCAATCAGAACCTTGTAGACTTGAAAATGCATGCCCTTTTAATGACCTGCAGCTGCTCCTTGTATGATAACCATCTGTTCAGCATTTTGTGATCAATTCACCTCTATTCATTATAATCTTTGAGTTAAATGAGAGCGTTCTGCTTATTACTTATCATTGAAAATTGCAGCCAGTTCAGGGATATTTACCAAGAGGAGTATTTCATTAATTTGTTGAAGAATGAAGTGACCATTGTCAAAGATCTTCCTTCTCATCTAAAATCACTAGACTTGGAAGCAATTGGTAGTCTGGTAATTCATTCTTAGTTTAATCACTGACCATATTTACTACACCTTACCATTTATTGATTTGTTCTTGTTTATGTGGCTCATTTTAGATCACCGATGCAGATCTTAAGAAGGAAGCAAAACCTAGTGATTATGTTAGACGTATACTTCCTCTCTTATCCAGGAATGGTGTTATTCATTTCCTTGGATTCGGCAATAGGCTTGGCTTTGATCCACTGCCTCCTCAACTTCAGGTTTTGGACATCTCTTGGAATTTAAGAGCCTTTCAAAGATATATATATTTTTTGGTGATTCCATAGGAATTTATCACGAAATTAAACCTTTCCTTATCCATTGTACAACAAAGTAATGCTGCATTTATGATGACTATGCACTAGCGCTTCGGTTCATGTTTTAGAGTACAAGTACAGTTGCATTCCATCACTACCTGTGAATTGTGATTGTAAGTTTCAATCTGTTCAGAAAGTTTTCCCCTGGACCCATATTCTTTCGATGAATCACCTTGTGTTTGTATCCTTTATCTGCCCCCATAACATTCTAAAATATGTCAGATAAATGTATCTTCACTTTTAGCACTCTGTTTTCTGGTGGTGAAATCTAAAAGGAAAAATTGAAAGTTATCTGAATAAAAATTTAAGAATGATAAATACAAGTGAAGAGCCACATTCATATCATTAGTCATAAAATGTGCTATATGAGTGTTTATAGGATGTTACCGGTCTCATCGCAGCTGATATTCCGGCACCACCAACCCAGCCGAGAACCCGCAAAAGCTCCTGAATGGCGCAGCCTCCACGAAAATATCGGGCCTATATATAGTCATTTTTATTATAGCATTTAGTTTGTTGGCTTTCTGTTACAAGCCATACACCGCATCAATATTATTAGGATATACTGCTATACACGTGCACTTCTTTTTATTCTGTTTGCCGTATATACTGCTGGCCGCTGATGATATTGAGGAGGAAATATATAATTTCTGTTTCTGCCTCCTGTCTTCTCATTCTCTCTCTCTCTCTCTCTCTCTCTTTCTCTCTCGAACTTACCTCTTTCTCTGATATTTTCCGTCTTCCTGTTCGTCTTCTTCCTCCTTCCAGAACTCCCCCTCCCCTTTTCTACCTTACTCTCTGCATCGCCTGAGTGCGCGAGTACCGAGAACAGGTCCAGCGTGGTCTGGATCGGCGTGGTTGCATCATATTGGTGCTTTCATTGAGAGGAAATGGTTGAGGGGATGACGACGAGATACAGGGCACACGATGAGTCCATCTCCAGTATCATGCAGGAGTTGAGAGACCATGCCGACCGCATCTCCACCATTTCCACAACCACCGAATAGATTCAACAAACGTTCAGTGAATTGTAGCAAACCATTACCGAGATGCGCCAAAACCTGACTCGACTTGAACGCCAATCCCTACCCACATCAAATCCGCCACTCTTACCCACTCCATCCCCCTTTTCGCTTGCCTCGGCGACAACCCCAACCCCTCAAACCATTACTCTACTACATGCGCCTTTCACTGACACACAAATCTCTGCCTCTGTTCGCTTATCCAAACTTGAACTACCATTCTTCACCGGTGAAAATATTCTCGGGTGGCTCTTCCAAATTGAACGCTTCTTCCTATTTCATGGCACTCCATCTGATCAGAAGCTGATGGTGGCCGCGTTCTACATGTCGGGTACCGCGCTCCAGTGGTACCAACGGATGCACGCCACCGCCCAATTAACCAACTAGGAGGACTTTGCCAAAGCCGTCGAACTCTGTTTCGGACCCTCTTCGTACCTGAATCCAGAAGCTGCCTTGTGCATGCTCCGACAAGGAACCACAGTGACGGCTTACATGATGGATTTCGAATCGTTATCAACACAAACACACGGCTTATCTACCACCAATTTGTTAAATTGTTTCATCTCGGGCCTAAAGGATGACATATGGAGGGAAATTCTTTTGCTGAATCCACCAACTCTACCCGATGCAATCGAGATGGCTAAATTGGTGGAGAAAAAATTGGAGGCCTGTCGACCGATTTGGCCACGCCCTTCCATACCTAGGCCTCTCAACAATCCTGCACTAGTGACGGTAAACCCCCCTCTCTCCACTACCCATAAAAAAATTGACCCCCTCAAAAATGGCTACTCGCCGAGCTTGAGGCTTGGGTTTTAATTGTGATGGGAAATTTATCCCTGGCCATCGTTGTAGCCCACCCAAATTTCTGTGTATGTTGGATGAAGAGGAGGGAGGTGCCTTGCCTGAGCTTCAGAATTTGAAAGCGGGCTCTGAGGAACCGGATTATGTGACTAACCACCTCCACGAAACTGACCCAAATTCCCTTCCACCAGAATTTGTTCCAACTATCTCTCTTCATGCATTAGAAGGGCATTTTATTCCCTCCACCCTACGATTGTAAGGCACCATCTCTGGACAGCCTGTGGTCATACTAGTGGACAGCAGTTCCACTCATAATTTTCTACAGACATGCATAGCCAAGTATTTTGACCTTCCAATTGAACCTTCCTATCACTTGAATGTCATCGTGGGAAATGGGGCTTCCCTGAGATGTGAAGGACTATGTACCAAAGTGGGAGTCACCCTGGGACAAGCTTATTTTGTTGTTGATCTTTATTTGCTATCCATTTATGGGGCTGATCTTTGGAGTCCAATGGCTGGTCACAATCGGCCCGGTGGTATTTGATTATCGATCCCTCTGGATGAGTTTCGATAACATTGGTACGAGGCTTACCTTGCACGGCTTGCCTTTGGCATCTGTCGCCACTATGACATTGGGACAATTGAAAAGGGATGAATCCACCCAATCAGTGGCCTCCTATTTCCAACTCACTATTTTGCCTACGGAAGATCTCTCCCAACCTACTTCTCTACCGGATTCTTCAAAACTTCCATAAACCACAGACCCACAAATTATCCAAACACTCAACCAAATCCTCAACTCTTTCGCCGACATTTTTGAACTTCCACACGACCTACCACCACAACGCTCCACCAATCATCGCATTCCCCTCAAACCACAAACTGAACCCGTGAACGTTAAGCCCTACCGCTACCCACACTTCCAAAAAACGGAAATGGAGCAGCTGATTAGTGAAATGCTTGGTGAAGGAATAATTCAGCCGAGTACCAGCCCCTTCTCCTCTCCAGTTTTGTTGGTAAAGAAAAAGAACGGTACTTGGTGCTTTTGTGTGGACTATCGCGCTCTTAATGCAATCACCATCAAAGATCAATTTTTCATACCGTGGATGAGCTACTTGATGAGTTACACGGGACCCGTGTATTCTCAAAGTTGGATTTTCGATCTGGATACCACCAGATCATAGTGCACTCTGTCGACATCCATAAGACGGCTTTTCGAACTCATGAGGGTCACTATGAGTTCTTAGTAATGCCTTTTGGCCTTTCCAATGCCCCATCCACCTTCTAGTCTAAAATGAATAACATTTTCCATTTTGTTCTCCGGAAGTTTGTGCTCGTGTTCTTTGATGACATATTGATTTATAGCCCTACCTGGGAACAGCATTGTGATC
>JAOVVI020016877.1:0-10763 GCA_028571085.2 Nepenthes alata | reverse complement strand
AGTTTGACTAGTCAAGAGAAATCGAGCAGTTTCCTAACCCATTTAACAACCCAAATCTAGGGACGCGTCCTTGGTACGGTCCTTAGAGAATGAGGGTTGAAGACCAAGACCCCCAACCAAGCACCCCACCAGTGGGAATCACGTCCAACTTCGACAATCCTCTCAGCAGGGCGAGTGCACCCCACTTTCAGACCAAAGAGGCAATGCCAAGGACACAATGTTCTCTACCCCGAGAGGCGCTATGTGCGAGTCCCCCACGAATGCAGGTAAGTCCTACATGCACCCATGCGGATTGCTTGCCACATGTTCAATCATTTGATTTCCTTTATCATATTCGAATGTTTGTGTACCTGCATTATTTCAAAAACCTAGATTACGCATAAGTTGGGTGAATTATACTTTACTTGCTTCTTGACTAGCTTTGACCCAATCTAAAACCTCGATCCTGTCAACCAAGCGGCCCAAAGACGGTCGAAGTGAAACCTCAATCCTATCAACCAAGCAACTTATGCGCAGTTGAATTAAACAGCCCGAAGGGCTCGCAGACTAAGAAATAAACCTCACCATCAAGTGGCCACAAAAACCTGAAGGTGTTATCTAGTATGCGTGCAGCAAGTTCCTCTAGTAGGAACTAGCACCATCAGTCGACTATGGTAAGTGGACTAGGATCAAACGCACTTAAACTATGATGCCCTTTGATAAGACCGAGCACCAAAATGGCAGTGTGTGGGTGACGGCCTAAGTTTCGCCATAGTTCAGCGACGACGATCATGAAACCTAGCCATCCCTAGTGAGGCTCACCAACAGACGTGCCACGACTTCTACTTTGTGAGAAAGAGTACAAACAAATAATAACGTCCGGTCAAAGCACAACGACAATAACAATTATGCTTAGCTGGCAAATGGATTTCCCTCATACGACAATCTCCTCCCGGCAAGAGCAAGCCCGACCAAGTAGGAAGACATCAAAAAAAAGGGGAGAGAGTTCAACAAAAGCATGAGAAGCACCAGCAATAATAATCAAGGCAGTCAGATTGTTTTATTAAAAAATTTAAAATGTACATATGAAGGCATCCAATGGGACCAAAAGATACAAGAGGCAAGATTCTATCATGCCTACGGCCAGCCTGGATGGCCATCTTAGGGTCGGGGATCCCTCGGTGCACCTAGCACAGACCCCCGACCATTACCTGGTAGCACGACGGTTTAGAGCTGGCCTCTAATTCGAACATTCTCACCTCAAAGATCATCAAGCTGCCTCAAAGTTCTTTGAAGTTCATCCTCAAGTGAGGCGATCTGATTTAGAACCTGAGTATTGGCCTCTACAAGCTCCTGGAGTCTCGCCTCTAACTCAAATAATGCCTGATCGAGATAAATGGCCCGCGCTTCACTCTGCGAAGCCTCGGCAATAGCAACATTCACCCAGTACTCTACATCCTCCATCACCATCAGATTAGCATGAGGTTGGGATAGTCGGAGGATCTCGGCGCTCTCCACCATCCGAAGAACTTCCTGAACCTGTCAAGCAACGGGCAGCAGCCAACTAAGAATGATAGTAAAAAGGAACATAGCAGTATCAGAGCAAGGATAATGCGAATGGGATAATGCTCAATCATTCTAGTTAAACTCTGAGCGAATGGGAGCACGCTCATCCCCACGAATTTCTCTCTCATTGAGTTCAGGCCATCGTCTTCAGCTATCGGAACAACTAATTCGATTTAGGCTTGCGAAGGTGGATGTGCCACACTCCCTTCAAATTCTCCGTCGTTGGGGGGGGCACGGATGACTCATGCAATCGAGAGCAGAAGGCTCCCCTTCACACGTAGCTAGGAGAGGATTCTGATATGGGCATTTACTCCCGCATAGTAGAGCCCGCTAGCACTCCCCCTATCCAAAGGAATTCCTAGGAAGGTTGATGTAAACCAAGATCCGCAAGCAGATTCTCCTCCTCCATCTCTATAAGCCGCCCTCTGGTTAGACGCACCTCTTGGAACCTTGTCCTCTATCTCCATAAACTGTCCCTAGATAGGCGCACCCAGCGGACTAACGTCCTCTATCTCTGTAAGCTGCTCTCTAGCGAGGCATACCCTTCGAAGCCTCGTCCTCTTTCTCTATAAGCTGCTCCCTAACTGGGCAGACCTCTCAGAGCCTCGTCCTCTATCTCTATAAGTCGCCCCTTGGCTAGCCACACCCTTTGAAGCCTCATCCTCCATCTCAATAAATCGCTCCCTAATCTAGTGTACCTAACGAAGCTAAATCATCCATCACTTATAGTCGTCCCTCGTTGGGCATATTCATCAGACTTTAGTCATATGCTAATAGTTCAATCCCCCATTTACATGCATCTATGTATACACATATTATATTCTTTCATCTTTTTCTCAACATAGAAAAATTTTTAACCTTAATATTAGAGAATATATCGAGGTACGAGCTATCATCATTTATTAATATTTTGTTTGTTAGTTGTATTGTATATGAATAACAGAAATTAGACCAGCTCTAATTGAGCCTGCCAAAAGAGATCGAGTTATTTTATTATCCGTTTAATAATTCAAATCCTAAAATACATCAAAAGGAAATACTTTTATTCAAATAAAAAGAAAAATGAATTTTGTACTATGGAGAAAAAGCCAACAGCGAAAAACACGCTTCAAGGCCACTTAAATTTGGCAACCAATATTTAAATTTGAAGATTATTTAAAAGAGATGTTTTAATTATTTTTAAAAATATATTTAATAATTTACAAATAAATAAATAAATAAATAATATTATATTAATTAAAAATATGTAAAAATAATAACTAAAAAATATCTTCAAACGTTACTTTTTCCAATTAAAGGTCCGGGGAAGACTTGTCCAATTGGAGAGCTGCAACCGTCAAAACGATGTGCATGTGGGCAATTTGTGCCGTTTTAAATTTAATCCTTTTTCCCTTTTGGTCAACGATGAATGTCGGTTGATTTACGTAAACGGTGACTCGTTGACTTAGTCAACCAATATCCATCCGCGCGGAGTTAGTGGCCTTTTTTCATTTTCCATTATTACTTACAATTTTTGAATTTACAAACAAGACAAATCCATTAAAATTATTTTCAATATTCAGTTAGATAAAAATTCTCTAAAATTTTAAAATAATTAACAGATTAATTTTAATTATTGATAAATTAATTTTTTTATGCTGCCGTACTACATGTTCTTCTGCAGCATTCCAGGCCCACAGGTGAAATCCAGACAATATTTTTTTTGAAAATAAAAAATACCTTCTATTAATAAAAAAACATTTATAAAAGATAAAAAAACATATATATTTTTCTAGTTCAATTTTATAGCATAAATGTTAATTAAATTCATTTTCAAGAACATTCCATTTTATGAATATGATTCCAATTTATTAAATTAAACAAAAATAAATCGGATAATTTATCCAGAAGGGGTGGGGGGGGAAATAAAGATAAAAGAAAATTCAAAATTCTAATTAGACATATGAAACGTTGTTCAACGGATTAGTAAGTAATGCCTTCACTTACACGTCACAGAACGGTCAACTCACGAGCAGTAGAAATTTCAATTCACGCTGGTAAGCCTAAAATAGGAAACGGCTACATTGGCATTACACTTTGCAAGCTCACTGCCATCCTCTTTTAACTGCCGCAAGCCATGCACTCTTCACTGTTAGTTAAAGAGCATACCATCTGTGCCATTTTGGCATTGTCATCGTCAGTTGCCTTGCTTGTCTCCTGTGTTCCGTGGCACGGCATCAGCACATATCCAATATGATTAGCAAACAAACAGAGAGGTTAGCCGTCGTTGGGTACCTTCAACATTGATGTGTCGACGGTGAACTTGATGGCATCGGCTGCAGCACGTGATCTTAAATAGTACATCCCCGTCTTCAAACCCTTTATATTTCATTCCATGAGGACATACAAGCAGCAAAAATCAAATATCAGGTCATCAATAACGCATAACAAAGGGAATATGTAATGGGATTTAAAACTGAACAGAGATACAGGGGAACAGCATGTTCAAAGAGAAGGGATACCGAGGACCATGCATGGAAGTGCAACGAAGTAAGCTTCCCAAAATTTGGCTGGTCCATATGTATATTTAAGCTTTGGCTTTGATCAATGTAGCATCCTCGATCCACAGCCATGTCAACTAATGTCCTTTGCTTTATCTCCCAGACAGTCCTGATTAAAGGAAATCACCTTAGCACAAGAAAGGAATTCCAAAGAGAAAGCAACAATAAAGGAACCAAATATCCATACTTGTAAATTGCTTTTAGATCTTCTGAAATTTCTGATATTTTTTGAACAGAACCATCCTCGTATACTATTTTATTCTTCAGAGCAGGCGACCACAGGCTCATCTCGGTCAGGTCATGAAGAAGATGCTTGTTCACCACAACAAATTCACCACTGGAAGTAGTTTCCACCATTAAAAGAACAATTTATAGAATGAATGCAAGGAGAACTAGAAGGTGAAGCAAACCTCAGAACTCGGCGACTGTAGATATTTGAAGTGTATGGCTCAAAACACTCGTTGTTCCCAAGGATCTGGCTGGTTGAAGCAGTTGGCATGGGAGCTACAAGAAGCGAATTCCTAACACCGTTCTGTGAGATCATTTCCCTCAGAGTAGCCCAATCCCACCTATCTGAAGGAGTAACTCCCCACATATCCGGTTGAAGAATTCCCTGCAAGTACCAATTGATCATCATCTTACAAACTCACAAAAGCAACCTCCGCAGAAAAAAAAAAAGCAAACCTGAAAACTGATGGTCACCTTCTCTAGCAAGTACACTTTCCCCCCCCCCCCCATTTTGATATAAAAAGCTAGCTCCTTGTAATATTAACATTGAACAGATAAGCCTGGCTACCAGTAAACCTATTATTTATAAATATAAAGTGACTTAGCGTAAGGTTCAACTACAGAGTTGATCCTTCTCATGTGACCATATAACAATCCAATAGTCCACATAACAAACTATGTATAATCTTTACGAAATTGTGGGCTTGTTGTTACTGTTGAAATCAAATAGATATGCATATTAACCTCTAGAATAACTGTAAATTTTATATAGTTCATTGCCAATGTTATCAGAAGAGACAAAATGGAGTTATTTCCAACTGCAACAGATACCAAGAAGGATCAATACGTAGAACATAAAGCTAGATATAATTAAGAGGAAATATTTTTTTTCTGGTTTGATGGAAAACCCATTATGACTCCTTTTTTAACTATAAACAATGGAGTCATCCACTGAGATTCCAAAGAGAATAAAAAGAAGAAAACTAGTTAAGGGTACAAGAAACCCAAAGTGTCCACAGCAAGTTAGGGACAGCACAACTTCCTCAATATTAAGTACTTCAATCAAACGACAATAAACATTTCCATCAAGCAGCAAAGTAGCATGATGAGGATTTGGCTACCTTGCTTACAGGACTCCCATTATAAGTTTCGTAGGAGCCTTCTCTAGCAGCTAAATCACAAGAAGCTTTCACGGCATGGTAGTATATGGTCTCAAAGATGTCTTTGTTCAGTTGTTGAGCCTGCACTCAAAACAAGCATAAGATTAAAAAAATCCACTCACAATGCCACAATAAAGTAACAGTCTGATGTCACTTTTACCTCTGGGGAATCAAAAGGGATGCCAAGCAAAATGAAAGTGTCTGCTAGGCCTTGAACTCCAATACCAATTGGTCTATGGCGTAAATTTGATATTTTTGCAGTTTCAACTGGGTAGTAATTAACATCAATTATTTTGTTTAAATTTGCGGTCATTATTGCAGTAACCTGCTCAAACATTAAATGTAAAATGATGTCAAGTTCTATCTGAATCAGGACAACTTGAGGAATTCAAGCATTTATGAATGGTTTTAATAGGTCCAAACCTCAGCTAGTTTGTCAAAATCATAGTACCGATTCTTTGAACCCCTGCTTCCAACAAGCTTAGAAGGTTGTGATTCCAAAGGAACCCCCTAGAACAAGACAAAGCAATGGGAAAATCAGCACCAAATAAATTGCTCAAGTGACATACTGTACTCTTTTTTTTTTAATTCTCTGCTTCTAGAGGTGGGGAAATGGAGAGGTTGGCAAAAGCATTAATCAAGAGTGAATACCTTCTCTCTAACATATCGTGGAAGTGCAATGGATGCCAGGTTACAAACAGCAGTTTCAGTAGGACTAGAATATTCAATTATCTCAGTACACAGGTTGGATGATTTAATGGTGCCAAGGTTTTGCTGGTTGCTCTTCCTATTGCAAGTATCCTAAATTGCAAAACAGAGAAGCAAATCAGATGGCAAGAAATCTAAAAAAATTAAGAAGATTGTACAAGACCATATATTACCTTGAAAAGCATATAGGGAGTCCCGGTTTCTATCTGGGATTTCAGTATTTCAAACCATAGATTTTGTGCCTGGACAACTTTCCTAGCCTTTCCCTGAATAAAGACAGAAATTCACAAGTCCAATATTACTTAAAACAGCCTATTTCTTTTAACAGAAATGAAAACTTAGCCTAAGAAACTATGCTTTTACCCCTCTTTCATAGTGGGTGTATAGTTCTTCAAACTCTTTACCCCAACAGTCTGCCAAACCTGGAGCTTCGTTGGGACAAAACAAGGACCACTCATCATTCTTTTGGACTCTTTCCATAAATAGATCAGGGACCCAAAGAGCATAAAACAGATCACGGGCACGATGCTCCTCCTAAAGAAACAAATAGCAATATTTAATTTGAAAGTGGCCGTTATCTAGAATAACTGAAGTAGGAAGTATGATTGATAATCACATAAAAAAGATAATGTTGTGACGAAACAAAGTAACTTTCTCAAGTCTGCATATTAAGGCCAACACTACAAAAACCCTAAGTTTATAGAACGAAGTTACCTTTCCATGATTCTTCCTAAGATCTAGGAACTCAAATACATCAGCATGCCATGGCTCAAGATACACAGAAAAAGCACCTATATTAAAAAAAAATACATTGTCAGAGCATTATCTAAGCTATATGTTAGATCCAACTACGAGCAAGACATAGTAACCAAGACAATAATATGACGATGCCACACCTTTTCTCTTGCCGCCTCCTTGATCTACATAACGAGCAGTATCATTAAATACACGTAACATTGGAACAATGCCATTAGATGCCCCATTCGTTCCCCGAATGTAACTGCCAGTGGCACGAATATTCTGGATAGAGACACCAATCCCACCAGCTGACTTGCTAATAACCGCACACTCCTTGAGAGTATCATATATGCCTTCAATACTATCTTCTTTCATGCATACAAGAAAACAGCTGCTCAACTGCCAATGCACATGCATAGAGCCATGATAAACACCACAAATATAGCAAGTTCATTTTATAGACAAAGCCAAACAAACACAGGAAACCAAAGCTAAGGCAAGTACAGGTCCAAGACGAATTCAATTAGTTTGGAGGTGGTAATTGGCACTTGAAGATCCACCAAAACTTTTGATAAGAACTGGCTATGCCAACAACTATAAAGTTTAGATTTCTCTTCAATTTTACATATTCCTAACGGAAAATCATAATATTGCTCTCATACCTGGCCTAAATGAAGGCCAACCTCACTTCAAATAGGACAAAGTTGAGCTGACATCAACATACATAGTACCAGCCCAACATTTTCTAGGATATTGCAGGGCAGTGCCAGACAAATGCATTACACTAGTCAAGAATTTGACAAATAGTGGACTTGGCTAAACAAAGATACTGGATCATTCCATCACTACCTCATGTGAAGATTCCATTTTCTTTGTGGGCTAACAAGAACCTTCCACAATCCTGTTTCCTCTTAAACCAGAAGAAACAAAAAGCATAGAGCCATTCATTATACATACTTAACATATTTGTGTTCTTGCTTTAAAAGGGTTGGGGACTGAACTAAACAAAGGAAATAACAAAATAAGCATAGTTTATGAAAAATCAGGCCCCACATACCTGAGGCCTTGGTGTTCCTGCATTAAAAAGGGTTGGAGATGCATGAGTGAACCATCGCTGGGACATCAAATGATATGTTCTGATAGCTGACTCAATATCATCCTTATGGATTCCAACAGCAACTCTCATCAGCATGTGTTGTGGTCTTTCAAAAACTTTCCCCGCAACTTTCAAGAGATATGATCTCTCAAGAGTTTTAAAACCGAAGTAATCATAATCAAAGTCTCGGTCATATATTATTTCACTATCTAGACGAGCAGCATTCTGAAAAAAAATAGGTGCCACAAGTCAATGAAAAAATAAGCAATTGAAAATACACAAAACAGTTATTCATGAAGCCGAAAGAAGTAGTAGAAAAGCCTAATTTGCCTTAAAAAACAGAGAGCAATAACATCTGCAGGAAATAAAGATGCCAATAGCTTGCACCTTTTAGTTGCAATTGTAATTATCTCCCAAATCACATCTGTCAAACACTATAAATATGTCTCCTCCTAGGACCTTGAATTAAATTTATACAAGGATGACCATACTCTTTTGAGAAGCTGTTTTGAAGTCTACATGTCCACTTTTCAAGTTTAATAAAAGGGCACAAATCAATTTGTATACACTACCATGTCAAACTTTAGACAAGATTTTCCAAAAGAAAGAAAATGATTCAGCACTAATTTGCACATCTTTGAACTAAAAGGGATAACACCACAAGTCAAATACTATAGGTTGGTATTTAGCAAGACTGAATTTATAGCATAAATGACAATCAAAATGGCAATTTAGCTAAGTCACTGCAACAAGTTAACATTTAGAGGCTCATCCATGGATGAATTACTTTTAGAACATCAATTTCCAAATGATATTAACCATAAAATTCTCCTTATGTGAATCAATATCATTTACAAAAGAATAATTGATAGATCTAAACAATTTACAAAGTTGAATGAGAGAATTACCTTCATGATAATTTCATAAACATCATCTGCAATCAAAGGAGCTTTTTGTCCAGATCTTTCATTATAATGATTATACATCTTCTTAATCCTGTATCATTATTCCATATCGCAGAAACCGTCAGTGTTTAAACCTTAAACATGCTTCAATGAACAATAACAAATGACAAGTCCAAAGAAACTTACGTATCTGAAAATGACTTCTTTGTGTTCTTGTGCAAGTTTGAAACAACAATCCGGGCAGCCAGCTGCAAGGAAAAAAGATATTTACAGATTAATGTCATCAAAATGTTTAACATTTTATAACTTGGCATTAATTTCCTCACCAATTCATGATGCTACACACATCACCAGAAACTAGCAGTCTTCAGACAACAGGAAGGAACAAAAACCTCAGCACAATGCTCAAAGGCAACATATCATTCCTCCATTTGGTTAGACAGTAAACAATATTAAAAACTTTATCAATGGAAAACAATACATGGCTTGAATTTTCATTTGTTTGTTGTAAATGAAAATTAGTTTTCTTTAAATAAACATAGTTGGTTTGGGTATCAGTAACAGTCAATTCAATTATACGTGGAAACGTTTGAGCTTCTTGGGATCGTGAATATATAGAGAATTTATGAGTTATAGATGGTAAAAAGTTTTACTTACATCGCGTGTAAATAGCGAATTGATGCTCTTTTAAGAGAAAAAAAAAGTTGTTTCCACGACATTTCCTAAATATCGTGCAAAACAACGAGCAGTAGAACACGGGAAAACTACTGTGGGTAGAAAATTCTCACTGCATAAAGCGCAACGAATTACGAAGAAGAACTAATGAAAGACCAAAAAAAGACGTGGTTATAACTGAAACCAAGCGAAATCAAAACAAACCTCAGAACTGGAAACCCTCGACCAAAATACACAATTGAAATACAAACAAACTCAATAATTAACAAAAAAAACTCTATTTACAGACAAAATAACCATTCAAGCAACAGCAGAGAAAAGAGTCAAAATCAAAACAGAAAAATAAAACCCAATTGACAAGAACAAACATCAAATGCACATCCCCCCAAAGAAACGCATAAGACTAATATAAAACAGAAGATCTCACCGATGCATAATCTGGGTGGTTGGCTGTCATCGCAGCAGCAGTTTCGGCAGCCAATTCATCAAGTTGGCTGGTAGTTACACCCTTGTAAACCCCAGCACAGACCTTCTGTGCAACGAGGACGGGATCACAGTGATCAGTGCTGAGCCCATAACTCAGTTTCTTCAAACGGGCAGTGATCTTATCAAAATGCACCGCTTCCTGACGCCCATCTCTCTTCACGACGTACATTTTCACTCTCTTTGAAGACTTTTGTCGAACAAGTTCTGCACGCTCGGATTGTTGGTAACACTCTTCCTTATTTGAATAGAAGGCTTGAAGGATTTTCGAAGTTAGGGATTCCCTCTGTGCTAGATGCCTTGTTTATAGTCCGAATCGTTCGAAATGATTCAGAAATACTTTCAAAAATTTCCCGCCAGAGGAAAGAAGTTTTTGTTCAATGGCTTTGGCGTGCTTGGTACTCTAATTGAATGCTTTTTGGCACGGATGTGAAGTAGGGAACGGTGGAGCTGGCAATGTTGGTGAGATGGCAGGGACGTTTATTAAAGGCTTATCAAGTGAAATTTTGAAACGCCTGTCACCAAGCCCCCCCCCCCTTCCCTTTTGGGGTGGATGCTGAAATTTCCCGCCGTTTTTTGCCGCCATTTGGTATTTTAATTTTGCCTCTTGGCCATATATGATTAGTTTGTTCATAATTTTTATTTAATTTGATATATTTATTTGTTGCTCCTCAAAAATGATACA
>JAOVVI020016874.1:0-10764 GCA_028571085.2 Nepenthes alata | reverse complement strand
TTAACTAATAAAACTTATTTTGTGATAGTTTGGTTCATAATTACCAAAAGTCACAAAAATATACATATCGCATAATAATAAATTATAACTCGAATATGATTCTTAATTATTTTTTATTATATGAAATGACACATGTTTACATATTTTGAAGAGGTGCTTTGCATACTTGGTGTTGAATTTTTCACTACCATTCTATTAGAAATATGTGCTTAACTCATTTAAACTAAACTCAATAAATTAATAAGTCAAATTCAAATTTAATTTTATCATCACAAAATTAATTACTATTGAGTCTAAGATTTTGTTCCCATAATGTCGTTATGCACAACGTTAAGATCAAGCAAACCATTGTCAACGTCGAACTTCGAAAGATCAATTGCCGTTCTTGTCACCTTATGATTGCTGATCTTCCAAAAGAGCAATTGATAGGCCCCTTCTTTTACTTGCCCTGGGTTTTTGGTTGCTAGCAAGCTCACATCTTGGTTCGTTTTACTCAGGATTCTTCCTGTTTCTTGCGCTGATGATCGACCGTCTGCACCATTATATCAGAGAACTCCGTTTAAGAAGGAAGACTATGGAAGCGGTAAAGAAGAACGATGCAAAATCTGTTGGTGCAGAAGAAGATATGAAAGCCAGAGAGGAGCAGGTTAGCACATTGAGGGCGATGATTAGGCAGCTCGAAACTGAACTAAAGAGCAAGACAAAAGAAGCAGATACCGCAGAAGCCAACATCGAAGCTCTGGTCAGGAAGCAATCTGAAGGGCTGCTTCTCGAATATGACCATTTGCTTGCAGAAAACCAAGAGCTTCGCAGCCAGTTGCAATCATTCGACCAAAGGTTGCCACATTCTCCGGTTAAGAAGAACTCTTAAGGACCTGCTGTTTGAGATTCTGTTCATAATTTTTGTATGCTCCTTCAATTTTGATGGCGTTTGATTGTGAATGTTGTTGCATCATTTTGGAGTTTGAGGGTAAGGAGAGATGCGATGAAAGAAAAAAAAAGTGAGATAGAATATGGAATATCTAATTTTCTGGGATTACTAGATTGTGTGATCAGTTCAAGATAAAGGCCGAGTGCTGAAATAGATTTTTTTGTCTTATGTAATTCGTATATCATTTTTAATTTGATTAAAATTTTCAAGTTTGATCGTTTTTCATCAAACTTCTGAGATGAAGGCAAGAACCTGCTTCCTAATTATTCTTTATAGGAAATGGGGAAATTTTTTTTTTTCTTTGATAGTTACAATCCTGTTAAACTCTATCCTATACTCACCCAATCTGATTCCTAGAAAATTCATTTTTCACAGGCAGCACAATTATGTGTTCCTAGATCCGGATTGTCGTACGAATTAGAGAGTCGCTTGATCTCCTCTGGTGGGTCAAATTTAAGTAGGTTCGGTCTTTATTCCAGATAACTTGGATCTTACACACCACAACAAAAAAACGAAGTGATGGATGATGATAGGATTCATTTTCCAATATATCCTTCGACATTCAAATTAAAAATCTTTCAGTGAGAAAGAGAAAAATAGATGATGCAGGGTGCGTGGATGCACGTAGGAGGGGGATTGAGAGTGGACTCAAGGATTGGGTTCCGAATAGTGCGATTGGTTTTGAAGCGACTTTGAGGTGAAAGACAGAGTTTCGAAGGATGCACTTGGTTGGGAGCGGCTTTTGAAAGGGTGCGCACTCGCGAGAGAGTGGGTTCGCTTGGTTGGTGAGAACGGATTGCTCTAGGGCTCGATTGCGAGGACCGATCCCTCCCTTCTTACGATGGAGAAGGGATCATTGCTATTCAGGCGCTATTGCCCTTTATCTTGGGCTTGAGTAATCACACTGTGGATCATTGCTATCCAGGCACTTCCTCTATCCGAGAGTCTGATTATTGGGCCGACCCATTTATAACCATACCCATCATCAGCCTTCTATACCAAGAAGTTTGAATTTTTAATTCAAAGCATGTTCATTGATGTGACGCCGGTAGTAGGCCTACATGCATGCTCCTTCCCTAGGTGGCTTGCTGATTCGCCTTACAATAGCTAAGATCTAGTTCTCTGCACCTAGCGATTCTTTGCAGATAACACTGGTGTGTACTAGCTTCTACATTGATGTCCAGTCGGTCCCTTCTCCGGTTATTAACAGAAGGGCTCTCTACATCTTGCTTCAAGAATTGTCTTCACCAACTGAGTGGTATAAGAGTTCAGAGTTAGCATGGAGCCTACGCTGTCACAAGTTAGAGTTGGAGGGAGCTCTTCTCCAATGTTCAAAGCTAATGCCCAAGGATGCGTCTGAAGTCTACTTTGATTACCCTCTTTTGGGTTCTGCCTGAGCCGTCTTCATGTTGCACAGAGTGAGGCATGGGTTTCGGGGTCAATCTCGTCTTCTCCCCGCCAGTGTTGGGTAGTCCTCTACAAAGTGGAAGGCTATTCTATCTTGTGCTGGGGGAGGAGCTTCTTTTTTTCTTTTACATCCATGTCGGGCCCTAACATCTATGCCATGTCGGGTATCGCAGAGACTCACGGCCTCGGAGACTTCGGCAAGTTCCAGTGGACTATTTTTGGTAGTCGCCTCCGGGTGAGAGTAGCAATATTGTGCTTTGCTCTTGCAATAAGGGCTTTTGCATACTCTTCCTGCCGTATCAACCTCTTGATAGGGCAGTCAGTAAGGAGGTTTGTCTCTTACAATTGTCCGTCCTAGAATTGGGTCAGATGGCCACAATCAAGTCGTTGCTCCATATATTATTATTTTCTTTTTTATTTCTTTCTAAGTCGTACATTAGCTGTCGTAAGTTTATATTTTGTAAATGAAATTACTGAATGAAACTAACGAACATTATTTACTTTCATATTGTATCGCTCCAATATTCTTGTATGATATCAATAGTTTAAGAGTTTGAGTATTGTTTTCTGTCGAGCGTCTGACAGTCTGACAATTCGAATTATTGACAACTTAGTGTTCGGTCGGTAATAATGGGTCCCTTGGACTTGGTCGAGATTCATACATAATGATCCTATCTCGAGTCCATCAGGGTTGCACATTGCCAGTCTACCATCACGTCAAAAAAAGAGGCGTGTCGAGGCATCATTACCTATGTTGCATCGTCGACTCACCAATTTAGGCCTCTGGGTCGTCAGGTTGTCAGTGCACTGTGCAGGGAGGCGAAGTATCAATTGACACGACTAACCTAATGAACTGACGTGCCATGACATTTTTGGGACGTGGGCATGTGTTGCGGCCAATATGGAGACACGCCTCTTCGATATCCTCAAATGACGTCGTTGTTGGGCCAAGGCATTGGCTACTTAAGTGCTGGCCTCCAACCGTTTCTACATCTCTTTGTTCTTAGAATAGCTCTGCCTTAGTTTGTCATTGTCTTTGGCTTGTGCTGTGTCACGAATGGCTCCCAGGGGTGTTGTTGATATTTCATCCATTCTCACTGAGAAAGTGATTTTGTCTCTGTACAACAGGTACCATATTTCAAGCATTATTCGGTATGCTATGTTTGGTATTGACGACATGGCTTGCTCTACTCGTCAGGGGTGCATAACCATCTAAGAGAAACATCTGAAAATTGGTCTTCGTATACCTTTCGCGACCGGGTTGTGCAAAATCTTGAAAGAGTTGGAAATCCCTATAGCTCACTTCCATCTGAACGTTGTTCAGTATCTTATGAACCTGCGCATCTTTCTTCGCACAAGGGGACACTACCTAGATGTTCGGTCTGTGAATGTGATCTTCTGGTTCAACCAAGAAGCCATCTGGGTCTTCTTCATTCCCTACACAAAGTTTGAAATTAGCAAGGAAAACTCGAGCTCGATAAAGGGCCGGAAAGAGCAATTTTTCTTCATGGCGGTTGACGCCGATTAGAAAATTTTGAATAGATGAGGGAGGGTCAACAATGTCTATGCTGGTGACTTCTTAAAGGATGAAGAGTGGAAGGTGCAAACATAGATGAGACTCGTCGAGGAGTACGCTGATGTCTTGTGCCATACTGACCACTGGGTCTCCCAGACCACGTTGGATGATGTGCAGTGAGAGATTTGGATGAACGGGAATGATGCCTCTACCATGCTGTCTTGTCGTCCCAAGAGAAAGCAGAGGAATTTGCTTTCCAGGACTCCCTTAAGTGGGCTTCTGGCGAGGCGGTCCCTCCGTCGCCCACTTCTTCTGAGGTAAGCCAGAGGATCAATGCAACCTACACAAGGGTGTTTGCTCTTGTTGCTGGCGAATCTTAAGGATGCTAGGCTTGGATGAGTCTTCATTTAATGACCTGGACTTTGGCAAATCATCTGGAGCAACCAAGGGAAAGGAGCCCTCGGCGAGTATTTCTGCCGGAATGGGGGACCCATTGGTCGGTGGGCTAGACGAATCGATTGTCACCACAGCCATAGCCAAGCACAGGATCCCAATTTTGGTGGCTTCTTCTCCAAAAGTATCTGCTTCTACCTCCTCCACCGTTTTTGCAGAAGAGGGTGTTGGTAGCAGCCAAGTGGAGGAAGAACTAATTGGAGATGACCCCGAGGTCGAGGTTATCGCTGAGGAGGTGGCCCACTGGGAAGCGCTAACAATTGAGCCCCTAGGCACCTTGGGCATGCTTGCTCCTCCTCCCAGCTTCGAGGTGCCCTTGATTGATCATGCAAAACCTTTGCAGTGCCTACCGCTTCCAGCTGGAATTGGAGCTGATGATTCTCTTGGCCCGTCATATCAGGGAGGACCGTCTTATAGTGAGGTATCCTCATCGTAAATTTCTTTCATTATGCGACCTTGCATTTTTACAACTGTTTTTGATTGGCCATTAATCTTTGCTTGATAGATTCAGGAAGCACTCCAAACGGTGGAGGAAGGATTGCATTGGCAGGAAGTCGAGATCTCTCAACTATCCCAGTCACATGTCGATCCCGTTGTGCTGGAGGACATGGAGCGTCGAATGAACGATGCTGTTACCGAGGCTCTACGGAGTGATGAGCAAGTAGCCTATCTTGACCGAGTACTGTCCGAGTCAAAAGCCAGATCTTGAGAGCTCGAGGATGAAAATTATCAGGCAATGGATAGGATCGCATCGCTTAAGGACGAGCTTTGGGAGACTAAGCAATAGTTCACTGATCTTTGGAGGGAGTATGCTCGATTTGAAGGAGAGCTGAGGTCTCGATTTTGCCTGAATGAAGTCAGCCGTACGATGGACGAGAGATTCTGAGACAACGTTCGCTTCAGTAGGAGGATTGTTGCCTTTGCGGTTCCAAGCTTTCTGGTTAGTTTCTTCAATCCAAGGAATGTTGGAATTCAACGCTGAGCTGATTTGGTAGACTTTGCGGAGATAGGAGGGAGGCCTGGGCCATGTTCACCAGGGGGCCCCGACCATAGGATCGTCGCCTACTTGGGCGATAAGTATAGGCAGAATTTTGTATTTCTAAAGCAGACGGATGCTCTTTGATATACATTTTGATTCTTCAATAGATCGGTTAGATTATTTTAATCATTGTTACTGATATCTTTGAGCAAGTGTCGATTCATCTTTGTCCAGCATTGGCTCTATTTGTTGACTAAGCGTTATTGTTATCATCGCAGAGCTTAGATGGATGCCTTTGTCTGGTTACGCTCGTGGAGAGGAAGTCATAGCGCTTCAGCTTTCTGGTGTGGTGCTATTTCCTACGGGAGGACATCGTAGCATGTCTATTGATGAGCATCATTGGAGCTGACTAGGTATAGTTGCCACAGTCATCGAGCTCTAGTGTAGCTTAGGTCATCACCTGCACGAGATATCGGTGCACGGTCCTATTAGTAGACATCGTTACCCTTGTGGGTTTGATCCTAATCTATCAACCATTGCTGACTAATAGTACTTGTTCCCGTAGAAGGGAGTTGTCACACTCATACTGAAAAGCCTCCTAAGGTTTTTATGGCCGCTTTGCTGAGAAAGTTTGACTTTAGTCCATAGCTTCTCGGGTGGTCATGTTCAACTTTGTCTAAGCTTCTCGGTTGTTGGAATCGAGGTTCAGGGTTTGACCTTACTTAGGCTGCTCGGTTATTGGAACCGAGGTTTTCGATTGGGCTATAGCCGGTCATGCTACAGGTACAGGATTCCACCTGACTTAGGGGTAATCTAAGCCTTGAATTAATGTGATCACATAGGCATTCAAATGATTGGCATAATAAATATAGTAGATAATTATTTTATTAAATTAAATGTGTTTACGGTATTCAAACAATCTGCATGGATACACTTGACTTACCTATGCTTGGCGGTAGTTCACAGATAGTGCTTCTGGATGTGGATGGCATTCCATGCCCTGGGGACCGGTTTTCTGCTCTAGGTGCATAGCACGTATGCCCCATTTTGGAGGATTGTAATGTTCCCTATCAGCAGGGTGACAATTTGTTCCGATTAGCAGTTATTTGCCCGTGTCCTCTACACTCCAAAGGATTGGGTTGGTCTTGTTGAACCGGCATGTTTTTGTCTTTTGTTGCCATACTCAGCGGAGCACTTGCTATGGGATTGGGTTTTGTCATTGGCGACCGCGACCTCGGGAAGCCCAACTTCTGGTTTGGTGCCCCGTTGGATGGACTCGGTGACATTTTGCTCAAAGATTCGTGCCAGAGGTATGGTTTCTGTTCGTCTTCGGAGAAGCCGATGGCAACGCTCGTGAATTTCTTTTGGCTCATAAGCGATGGACAGTGGGCTTAAGGTGCGGAGCCTCCATTGCATGAACAGTCACGGTGGTTGGAGTGTAGTGTAGCCACAGACTCAGCAGTTCTCACACTTTTTTATTGTTCACATAGCGTCCTCCTTCAATGTTAGCCAGCATTGACCTTGCCACATGATTTTAAAAGTGGGGTTCCTTCTGCTGAAATCTGACCCATGGATACCAGGGCTTGCCTTGTTTGGCGCATAGGCAGCTCCTTTTGAAGTGAAAAGCCGCATGCAATGGGCTGAGGATTCTACCACCCTCGACAGTGTTCCAGCCTGCTGTCTTATTTGCGCTTGGTGTCATTGAGGCCTTGGGAACCCAGCAAAGCACGAAAGTGAACCTGGTGGGGCATCGGATCGAAACTTTTGTTGTGGAGCTCCAGGTTTGGCCTCTTAATCTTATGAGGGAGGGACTACATCCGAATCTCCCTCGAGAATGGTGACATCCTCAGGTCAGCGGAATGTCTATTGGTGTTTCTTCTAAACACCCGCTACTTGATCTTCCTTGTCCTCTTCTCCATCTGAGAGGAGAATGTAATTCTCTTGACATTGAGGAAAATCCTCAACTCTAAGTGATTTGAAAAGATATGTTAGATTGGGCAGCTATGGGCCCTCTTTGATCGGATGCTACAAGAAGCTTTTCTCAAGCTAAAGGCCTCCTGTCACCTCGAGGGTAGCGTAGATTTTGCTGCTTTGGGTTTTTATCCCACGCTCCAAGACTTAATCGGTCCCCCAGTAGCAATAAGGCCTTATCATTCGAGGCCGCTCAGGCCTTAAGTTTGTTAGATCTCTGGATCTTCTTGATGTGTTGTCTTTTCCTTCGGCGGCTCCTCTTGGACATCGAAGTCTAGGAGTGGGAAGAAGGATCCCCCAACTACTACTCATCTAGATGGATGCATAGGGTCTGGAGGAACTTGGGCATGGTGTCAATTTGGACAACGAGCGTCGGTACCTCGGGAGTGGGACGCACGTCTCCGTGACTATCCATGGAGGGGTTGTCGCCATGGGAGGCGACGTCACCGGCCGGCACATTGGCTTGAGTTCAGGTATTGACCATATTTGCTTTTGTGGACGTTGTGGTTAGACTTTTTAGCTGTTTCTTACAAGCAGCGCCAATGATGCATCTCTAGATTCGAATTATTGTACGGATTAGGAAGCCGCTAGATCTCCTCTAACAGGTCGAATTAAAACGGGTCCAGTCTTCATTCTTGATAACCTATATCTAGCACACCACAATAAATAAACGAGATGTCAGAGAAAGGCGGGAGTTACTTTTCGGTATATTATTCGATACTCAAGTCAGAAATCTTTCTGTAAGGGAGAGAAAGACGGAGGATGCAAGTTGTGCGGATGCACATAGGAGGGAGATTGAGAGTGGACTAGAGGATTAGGCTCCAAAATGTGCGCTCGATTTAGGAGCAACTTTAAGGTAGAAGACAAGGTTTCGAAGGGTGCGCTAGGCTGGGAGCGGCTTCTAAGAGGGTGCGCACTTGCGAGGGAGTGGCTTTACTCGGTTGCATGTTCTCCGGTTGTTGGAATGTGAGAGTTTGCTTAACAGGTGAGGACTGATTGCTCTAAGCCTCGATTGCGAGGACTGATCCCTCCCTTCTTGCGGCGGAGAAGGGTTACTTATAGAGCAAGGGCTGGTTCAGCCATCCTTGAGCCTCACGGCTAGTGACAACTGTCCACACGGATTCATTCAATTGTCCCGACGATGGCAGGGGTTGGTTATGGTAATAGTGACTGTTTGGGAATATTCTTTCCATTGTCAGGGCAACTATAGAGATTACTGCATGGTAATTTTCCTTCGGGAAGATTTGTTGAGCCGTAACTACAGTCCTAGGATGATGCGCAATCATAAGCTATATTTTGGAAATATTTGTTGAACTGCCCGGGCAATTATGGCAAGTGCTGCCTGCGTGTTTGCACCGAGCCGCATAGGCTGTTTGCTATTGAGCAAGAAGAGCTTCCACGAGTTAGCCCTATTTGCTCGTTCCCTGTTGGTCGGTTTCGGGTCAACCAACCTGGGCAGGCCGCGTTGTCACCTTTGTCTTGAGCTCGAGTAGTCGCACGGTGGACCATTGCCATCTAGGCCCTTCCTCCATTCGCGGGCTTGGCTCCTGGGCTGGCCCATTTATAGCATTATCCATCAAATGGAAAATGTGATTATTATTTAGCGAAAATAGCCATGCTTTCATATTTCCCTCAAATTCTCCTGAACTATGAATGCAATACTATACAAATGTTGAATCCCATGCCACTAGTTTCTGCTCTGTGTTTGAGATCTCAAAATGTTTACTGTTTACTCATTCATCTGATTTCCACAACTCTATAAGCATCCGCATCATGAGGTTTGAAAATTGTTAAACTTAAATAATGTATATATTTTTTTTTATGATTTGAGTAAGTGATTTGGCTACTCTGATATCCTGGACCAAGTTGTATTTATGCTAAACCGACAAATATGTTGATTGTTACCCTTCGATTCCTGCGCAAGCACTACAAAAAAAAAATGTCTTTTGCAGAGACGGGGGCAATTTCTAAGGGGAAGTACTTTTCTGTCTCCATTCAAATTTGTTAATAAAGTGCTGATGTTACTTCCCTTAGAAAATGATTTTAAAACTGATAAAAAAACAAAAGCAAACAGTTGAAACTAGACCGGTTGAATTCAAGAGATTTTCTGTAATCTGATATTTTTGCAACACAATATCTTATTTAAAACAGTGGACCAAATCATCAGGCCGAAGTCACACCCATCCCCAGTGAAAAATGGACTTAAACAACTTATTTTCTGTCTTTTCTGTCTCCATTCAATTTTATTAACAAGGTGCTGATGTTACTTCCCTTAGAAAATGATTTTAAAACTGATTAAAAAACAAAAGCAAACAGTTGAAACTAGACCGGTTGAATTTAAGAGATTTTCTGTAATCTGACATTTTTGCAACACAATCCTATTTAAAACAGTTGACCAAATCATCAGGCCGAAGTCACACTCATCCCCAGAGAAAAATGGACCTAAACAACTTATTTTGCTTAAAGGGATCCGATGCATATATTATAAAAAAGATGGCAAAAAATTTAAATACTTAGCTGAAAATAGACCGGTTTTGATCAAAACTACTTCAAACATCAGTAAAAGCCACTTTGATCAGTACGATTCATTTGATGTCCCACATGTTTCAGTATCATTGATGGCATCTGCATTCAATTGTTACTCTCTTCCCAGTACATAATTCTACGTATTCTATATTGTGTGTACTTCCAAGCAAAAAGATCCATGTAGATGACTTAATTTCATTTCTTTTGGGCAAGTCATGAATTACTGTTTCTTTATCCAAGTTCAGGTCTGTTATGGTAAACACTTTAAAAAATTTATTGAAGTTTAAGCTATGTTTCTTTTCTGACTTGAGCATCAACCAACATATTGCAGGTGATGCTGATTGCGTCATCCCATGGAACGCCGTGATCAAGCCGTGGGATCTTTGGCAAAGCTTAGAATAGGATCGTTCTCGCGTAGCAACTTTGTAACGTTGAGCACGGTAAACAGCATCAGTCCAAGGAAAACCAGAATAGAGAGCCCTGAAAGTGCAACCATCAACCCTAGTGCTATGTTCCCTTTGACCTCCTCTGCATATTCAGCAGAAGCTAGCGCGAGGAATGTGAGAGGAAATGAGTATGCCCACCATGCGACATTGAACTTCCTCATTGAGTTCTTGAAAAGGTTTGGTCTGCAAGCCTGTAATCAAGCAAAAAACAGAACTTCAGGTGAAATTTTTTAACCTTGTTTTCTCAATGCAGTTGATAAGGAAATTATTTACTTTGTCCGACTTTTTCTTAAGCCTTACTCACTTCTAGAGAAAGAGGTGATCCATTGTAGGTTCTGCAAAGAAGGTTAGATATACCCAATTTATATTTATATTACAGTAAGATTGTTAAAAAACTTATTTAGGAAAATATACAGAGTATCAAGTGTGAGGTTTATCATGTTTCTACGAGTACATTTAAAACTCTAGATTTTTGGCATTCCAATTGATTTACTTACCAATGAGGTGAAGAGGAAAAGGGAGAGGGAGAAGAGCA
>JAOVVI020016872.1:0-10765 GCA_028571085.2 Nepenthes alata | reverse complement strand
TGTCATTGCGGGTCAGACAATTGTTCTATTTGTTTATTGGGGGGGTGGGGGGGGGGTAAAAGTCAGTCTGCATCTAGCTAAAAAGGATGACCCAATTCACAATGCTTCCACATTGTGGGGTTTGTATAAGATAAGATGTACACAGCTTTACCCCTAAATTACAAAGAGGCTTCCACTATTGAGCACATAACCTCTAGGTCACAATAGAGACAATAATCATTCTGCCAAGGCTCACCTTCCAAGTCCACACTAATCTAAACTGAAGAATTTAAATAAGACTATGGGTTTCTCAATCAATTTGGATTTGTTTAAACTAAATTCACCGGACCAAAGGTTTTGAAATTGAAATTCTATAAATCCAAAAAACCAAACCGATTCAAGCCCTCACAACTCCCAGCTACCCCACCTCTCATGGTAACGACATGTGGTTCTCAAATACTAAATGGTATGCAAAGCCGACTTTCCAAGCTCTACAAAATAGGAATGGACTTTGGGGTTTCAGCTTCCAGAGTCACAGACAGTACCAGAAAATAAATCTTTTGGGGATCATTAGATCTTATTTGCTTAACTTTTCTGCTTTTGGCAACATTATGCTCCTCATTAAAGGAAGAAAGCGCATATCATGCCTAAACGTCTACTTCTCTAATCTTCCTTACTTCTGATTCTTGATGAATGAATGTTCGACCACAGCAAACTCTCTGTGTTTATCTTAAGTAATGGGTTTGAGTAGTGGGTTTGGATGGCTAGTTCCCTTCAAAAGGGACTATATTTTGGATGTTTTGCTAATTAACACAGAAATATCTAAGTTCTAATAAAATGCCACTGCTTGCTTGAACAAAAGCTAAACATGTCTCCAGGATGTCCTAACAATATCAAATGTCTCCCATGTCCCAAACGTGTCCTTTGCAAATAAGAAATAAGTAAATGTTTAGATGTGTGTCCAACATGATACTCTGGATGAGGCATCTGTGATTCCTACCTACACGTAACTTCAAAACACCTACTACATGACCTACAACAACCATATCATGTAAAGGATCTCCTTCAAATAAAGAGAAAATTGATAAAACATGTATTGATTATGTGGGGCAGTTGTAGTCCTCCTGTTCAAAATGAAAACATAATGATGTCACCTGGGAGAAAGTCAGGGGTATCAACCAAAAATGAAGTGCTTTTGAAATGATTTAATCAGATAAAGGAAAGACCTTCCAGTACGTATGTGAGAAGATGTGAAAACTTAGAAAAAGCTTATTATAGAATAGGTAGAGGAAGACCAAATGAGAGTTCAAGGAAATTATTAGGAATGATCTTACTCCTATAGACTTAGTAATTGGCACAACCTACAACAGAGTTGAATGGAAGCCAAAAACTCTTAGTAGGAAAAGGCTTAATTTGGTTTCGTTATGTTTGTTTTATCTAAACATATACACATAAGGCAATCTATTACAAAAAGGAAAACTATCAGAAAAGTTATGGCTTAAGTCAATTATAAGTACATCGGTTTCTTTTCCAATGCAATTTTCAAAAACCAGGAAAATGAATTGATCTAGTTTTTTAGATCCTGTCTAGTCTATTCCCCCTATTTTTTTTTCTATGCTTTCCTCTCCAATATTATGCAATCTACATCTCGGCAAAAAATTAGAAACCACAAAAGTAGCACAGAAACACAAGGTTCCCACTGCATTTTCCTCCATATGTTACTTTGTTCCGGTGCAGGATTTTCTAATGAATGTCACCGAGGTACTGTTATGATGAATTTTTTCAAGGAATATAATCTCAAACTCATAGCAATAGCATGCCCAGCATTTGTCTCAAATCACTTAATTATGCTAAAAATACACATACTTTCTTGTTGGCCGAAAAATGACAATACTTCGTTGATATATAATCTCAGCCAGCGCCTCAGTAACACTCCTTACGGTAGTTTTCATGATTATAAGTATGGGCAGGATATCAATCGACCTTTTCCCCAATTCTTCAATCATCAGATCAACCAATGATAAATTATTACTTATTTCAACATAATTTTCATAGGTAAATAGCTGCTTTAAATTCCCCTCTGCATACTCACAGCTATAATGCCGACAAAACCCTACTCCGATCCAAATGCAGACAAATAGCAAAACAATTAACCACCGATTTTCAGCACACAGGATCTACAAAAATACGTCATTCACCCCCCCCCACCCCCAAATTAAAAAAAAAAATTGAACGATAAACTTGTAGAAAAAAAATATATACTAGAATTACTATCAAAAGTAATAAGATTTAAGATCTGACCGTAGATTGACCCAATTTCTCGGAATTTGTTTCAGATCAAATGAAAATATCCGCCATGAGAGAGAAAACAAATTCTAGAAGTGTAAAAAACTGGACGACCATTCAGACGATGTCCGTTGGTGGCTCGCCTCACTCGACGACTCACTGGGTTGAGAAAACCGATTTAACGCCGGAGAAATCGGGCTTCATGAATTGAATGACTCAGTTAATCTGAGACCATAGCTCTCTCCGCTACCAGAAGTCAAAATTCCGGAAAGCTTTTTCCAGCCGACCACAACGATCACGCCGATCAATTGTTTTGAAGAAGGCTCGGGGCAAAGTTTTTTCCTTCAGTAATTGAAGCCCGGGGCTAAATTTGGGCTTACAATTCTTTAGATAAATAAATTAATAAAACTATATATATAAGTTTTTTTATAATTATTTTTATGTCATGGTAGGCCTTATTTAAATTTTTATTTAAAATATGTATATAGAGATATTGCTTACCATGAATTCGGGTTATCCTACGGATTCGATGGCCGTGAATCGAATCTTTATGCTGGGTTGATCTAATGCAGATCAAGTATTCATAACCTCGAACTTAAACCCTATACAATACAACTGAAAATAAAATGTCAGAGGACGGCAGAAATTGCTCATACCGTAGATCCCCGATACTCAAATCAGATATCTTTCTAAAAAAATAAAAAGATACAATAAGGATGTGTAGATGCATGTGTCAACGAATCGAGAGTTTGGGTGTACTCAATTAATGAGCGGCTAAGAAGTGTGCCCGCAGAATGGCAGCTTAGATGCGCAAATTGTATCGCCGTCCAAGGATCACTGGAATGATTTGGAGGGATGACGGTCACTTAAATGGAAAATATCCTAGAGGGAGAGCCTCTACTTGGATAGATTCTTGAAAGATTGTTCTGGCCATCTAAGATGATGGAGGGCTAGCCTCTTTGGGATAGATGTGATTGGCATTCTAGTCTCTTGTTCAAGTCATGAAATGTTTACTTTAGAGGTTTGGCTTCCCTTTTTCGGATTCTCTCTCCGGTTGTTTCGGCCATTTTTTACCCATTTTCCCGAAAAATAAAAGAGTATATATATGAAGGTGGTGGACTGTTAAATTAACCACCCACTAATAGAATTTATAAACGCAGTTATTGCAGGTTGCTTCCGGGAAGTAGGTGGTTATATATTGTAATTATCAAACAGTGTAACCACCTATTGAACCATCCCTGTAAATAAGGACGAATAGATAAATTATGCATGACACATGAACTCGCTTTCTGGGTCAAAATCTTTGAGACGTTGGGCCATCTTTGGACTGAATTTTATTAGATATTTATTTCATCTGGACCTTCTTATTAAGTCGAGTTTATCGAACCCATAAAAAAAATAATTATATAAATTTATAAAAGAATTAAATTGGTAAATGAGCTCTAAATTTATAAAAGAGAACAATGCTCTTCTATTAAATTTGTGTAAGTTAAAAAAACAAAAAAAAAATTCAGCATTATATATGATTTTGTAAATTTTCTTACAACTTATCTATAATTTTCTTTTTTATTTATGAAGCTCATTTAATTTATTTTTTTAAAGGTTTTATACATAAAAAAGGAGTCATAAATAGATCATATAGACATGTAACAAATAGCAGTTCATAATACGGCTTGTATTTAATTCTAACAGATTCACACTCGATACAAATTTAAATCTTAGGCCAGTTTTCCTTCGTAGATTATTATAATCAAACCCTATTATAATCTTTCTATTTTGTCTCCTCTATCATACTCCACAACAATAAAAACCCTTAACCTATCAATTTGAACGGCTATGATAATAACACATTCAAATATATTTAACTCATCTGATAATCCGAACCGTTCAAATGGTCATATGAATATCTCACCGTTTGAGACATGGAACTAGAGCTCCCAAAATGATTTGGAATTCCGGTAGTTATAGCGGCCGGTATAGACAGGGCAGATGATTTGGCCTGTGATTATAAATCTTAAGAATCAAATCGAAAATCCATCAATCTACATAATCATATGGTCACCCTTTTAAATAAAGTACAAATTCAAAGGTGAAAATACATTAAAGCAATAGCCAAAGGGAGAAACCATAAGCTCATTTCATTAAAAGTCTCTATAAGCCAAAAGACAAACCATGAGTAGCAAATCCTACTGAAATTACATTGAGAGATAATATGAGCCGAAACTTAATTTCGGCCTGCCACTTTCTAACTGCTGAAATTACACACCTAAGAAATATAGCAAATCCTCAAATAATTCATAAAGCAACCTCACGACTGCTCAATGGTGATTTTGAGATTATGGGTTCAAATGACAGAAACATCTCTAAAATTATATGGGATTGTTATTACAGATCAAACCCGAAAGACGTCTTTGGCCAAGCTTTATTTTTACCTAACAATATCTGATTGGCGTGTTCTTCTTCCTCCTCGAGTTTCTTTCTCCGAGCAGCCTCTTCTTTTTGTCGCTGAATCATCTCCAGTTCCCTTTGCCGTTCCTCCTCTTTCCGTTGGAGCTCGAGAGCTAAGCTTGTCTGAGCCTCTTCCACCCTTCTTCGGTTCTCTTCAAGCATCCTGTCCAGTTCCTCTCTCTCTCTTCGAGCTTGTTCCTGGGGACATAATCACGAAAATACAAGCAGGATAACAGTTCACATCAGCAAGAGAGAGATAGAGAGAGCAAGAAAGGGCGCCTTATATCACAAAACCGCAGAATAGAATCAATTACTAACTCCAGATTGGCGCTTAATAGAAAATTAAAAACAGACTGCTTCACTAAGCTTTCACAAACTTCTAAATAATGGCTAACAGTATCGGAATCAGATGTATGGAATTGGATGCAAAATATATATATGAATTGAAACTTGAGGAGCAAATATTGACGGATATATATATATATATATATATAATTACTCAAATATCGATATATATTAATTGATATTTTATTGCACAGCACGACACCTGCAATGGATATAATTGGAGAAGTGCTAAACAAGATAAGCTGATTTAATGGCCATATGAATACTCATCACTAAATATCTTCATACTTCCATTGCAAACGAAAATGACTCATTCACTAGTTAATTTATTTGCTCATGCATCGATACACTTATTCATTATTCACCTCAGGTATCAAAGATGATAGTTCTCATTGCAGTTGCTTGATTGCCTGGAAAATATTACCATCACATAGCAACTTACTAACTATACAACATTGAGCACATATCTCATGCCCCAAAAAGCTAGTATAAACATAAAGGGCTTGTTTAAATCTAAGAAAGTTTGAAGGAAATAAAAAGAAAACTGATAGAAACTCCTTTTTCATGTTTGAATTGCATGGAAAATCACAAGGAAAAAATTTAATGAAAAACATGTATTAAAATATCCATATTTAAAGAAAGTAATTTTCAATTCTTTTTCTTTCACTATTATTTTTTTATTAATTTTATTTCTTCTAAACTTTTTAAGATGTAAACAAATCCAAAAGGAACTTCACATGGCTGTCAATCCTATAACCAATTCCTACATAACAATTGGAATAGATACTTTTTTTTTTCGATTTTCAATCTTCACTCAGAAACAAGGTTAAAGACAAATCAATGGTTTAATCAAGTTGTTCCATCAAACTTCGGTAAGAAGTCCACTAGACACTAGAACAAGCTACACAAAAGTGATTTCACCAATTGATTTAGATCGACTAGTCTGCTTAAATCCAGCCAAAGTACCCTACAGAAAAACAAAATGGCATAAATGTTGCATAAAAGATACTCACTTCTTTCTGCCTAGCCTCCATTAGCGCAGTTTCCTTCTCTTTCTCAAGCTGAGTGACAATATCGTCAAATAATTTCTTCCGAGCTTCTTCTATACGCCTCTCAATTTCTAACTTGACTTCCTCAGAATTCAGCCTCTCCTCAACATTCTTTCGTATTGCTTCCTCTATCCTCTTTGCAGTTTCCTCTTCCAATAGCTTCAGTTCCACCTCATGTTGGAGCCTGACAGAAAAAGTATGTTAAGTCAAGCATAATATACCACATCTCAGCGAACAAGCAAAATGACACAGCATACTTCAGCCCCATTTCCAAAAATTCTCAGAAAAAAAGGAATATTTTGTTTGCCAAAATATACTTCCAGCATAACAACTTAATAAAGAAACTCCGCCAGTGAGCTGGCCACATAACAGCTCATGCATTTAACCATTTGATGCATACCTCTCCAACACCTCTGACCCATAGATTCAACATTAGTAACACTAGATTTTTATAGCTTGGTCCTTTAATGTTACATATTGGAGAACAGAACCCTTCTTCTATATTTCAGAGAAAGAGAATTTGTACATAATCTATTCAAAGCTGCCACCAGTATGAGATTATTCAATAATTATTTTTATCTCGGGGGAATAACTGCAGATCTACCGTATAGCGGAAATGTTGGACACCTATGATTATTATCTAACAAAAACCACTGAATATCAAAAGCTTGTTACACAATCATATTTTTTAGAATGAGCAGAAGTGGTACGCATTATGGGTGGACAAGAAGCAAAAAATATATAAGTGGAGTTTATCAGGGCCAATGATATGAGCTTCCTTCAGAAAAGCCTGTAAAGAATCTCAAGCAACCTATAGCATATCCAGATCTAACTATGAATCCAACAAAAACAAAAATCAGAATCTGCTCACAAGATACTAAATAAACCTATCATATGTTATTAATTCATATGAGCTATATGAGTTCACTTCTAGCATTCTTCTCAACTATGGAGAAAATTCTCTGGAAGTCGAAGCTTAATCAAATATTTCTGACTACATTTAGCTTTCTCTCTTCCCCCTTTCTGGGCCTAATAAAATTCATCCACACAAATTACTAGACCTAATTACTCACAGATATGATCACAGTTTAAAGAAGGCAGAGAGATACTATTTCAAGCCCAATGTCTACTGCTATCTTCTCACAGAACAAGTGCATAGAAGGAATAATAACGTGTGGACAAAATGCTGAGCGTTTTGGGTCATTCAGTAGAAATCAAAAGGGGATTCAATTAAAGAACAAGAATGAATAATCCAGGCAGGCTTCTGTATGACTAGGAATAAATACAAAGGGGCCTGATAGCAATGTAAATACCTTTTCTTTTCTTCTTCCTCCTTTTTCTGTTTCTGAATGGCATTCTTGCGCTCTGTTGATGCAACACTTGGACTACGTGATTTTCGTGGAGGCAACGAACTACTCCTACTTCTTCTCCTCTTGTGGTGACGTGGTGTAGGAGAACGACTTTTGCGATGCCTTGTCGTTGAGCGATGCAGTGGGGAGCTAGAACGACTCCGTCGTCTGCGTAATAAAACACAAAATAAACTTGACTAAGGTATATGTCCCAAGGGTTGGATTTGTTTTCAGCACCATGTTTTCTATCATTTTGATGAACTTGGTATATGCATGCCAATTGAAATTCTAAAAAATACTCCAATGAGAAGCAGATTCAGGGTTGTTAAATGCGCAACGTGCGTTATGGTGCAAAGGATTCTTGGGGCCAAGGTGCAAGGCGCATGCTTGATGGAAGTGAGACAACCATTTTTGAAATATATATATAGAATATTCTTGTAATGATTATAATTATTAAAGCTAATAATAAATAAGAAACACTAAAAAATATTTACTACATAATAGAATAAGTACAAAAAAATATTAACAATAATAATCATAAACTCATAATTCAACTAACAATATAAAAATGGCAATTAAAAAGTACAACTCACCACAAATGCGTAAGAATAATATAATTTATTAACAAACTTGAATTACTATTCTCAAAATACCACAATAAAGCCTAATATTTGTCATTATTATCAAACAAAAATTCCATAGCTTATAGACTAGAATTATTTCTTTATTTTTACATGTCTCTCTAAATTAAAATATTTATAATTTACAAACTACAATAAAATATTCCTAGAAGCACTTACATTCAATGTTCACACTATTTCTCAATTTAGTATGATGGATAGCTTTATTTACTTCAACCATTTTAACTATACAACTTTTGTCAAAAAACATCTGAAAATACAAATTTATTATCTCTATTATGATCTCTATCTATTCTTCTAACAGGCCACTATTACTTTCATTAATCAAAATTTACAAATACTAAATTAGTATTACAAGTTGTTATACATAATAGATAATTTAAAATAAACAATTACTTTAAAAAAAAAAATTACAAGACGTCCAAAATGCGTATTTTGAATCTAAAAAAGGCGTGCACCTTGAGCCTAAAAAAAAAAGAGCTTGCCCTATAGCTTAGGTGCTCGCATGTTGGAATAAACGTCACCTAAATATCTTAAGGCATCAAACTCCCCAAGCCAAGGCACGCCTAGGCGCTCATGAATAGCACCTCTAAAAATATTGAACGGACATAAAAAAAACAAACTTTTTATATAAAGCCAGTACCATCTAAACATGACATTCTATATGCTTGTTCTTAGACAAAGGAGAGAATAGTACATATCTTGTAACGATAGATTAATTTCTGCTTATATTCAAAAATCCCATAACCTATATAAATTAGCTGTGAGAATATAAGAAGACAAATTTGTAGAGAAAAAAAAGAAGAAAATATTTTAAACTTGAATTTGTATTCACTTTACTGTTACTCTTGCAAATATCACAAGATTACATAAGTATATATACTACTCTTGGACACATGCATAATCTCAATACATTAATCACTTTGACGCATCCAATACATTACCCATCTGTTAAATAAAATGAAGGCTTGAACATACATTCTCAATCTCGTCAAAGTATCATACTATTACCGATTTTGTGAAGATATCCGCAACTTGATCATGAGTCTTCACATACTTCATCTCCACCTCATTGTTTGCAATGCAATCTCAAATGAAATGATACATAGTATCAATATGCTTGCTTCTATCATGAAAAAACGGGGTTCTTCACTAATGCAGTTGCTAACTTATTATCAAAAAAGATCTCCGTAGCTTCTAATTGTGACATTTGCAAATTCATCAGCAATCTTTTCAACTAGATAACATGATAGGCACAAGATGTAGCAACAACATATTCGGCCTCACATGTAGAAAGTGTCATAATTGGTTGCTTTTCAAACGCTAATCAAAAACTGTATTCCCCATGTAGAAAACAAAACCAATAGTGCTCTTTCAGTCATCAATATCTCTAGCCCAGTCATTATCAAAATAGCCCATGAACTTATTTTCCTTAGAAAATAAATAAAGCTGGCCATAACCAATTATCCCTAGAGATGTAGTTGGGCTTTGCCCCGTGGCACGGCACGACTCGTGGTGAACTAGGCATGACTCGTGGTGAACTATGCACGGCCCAACACCTTGGACAATGCCAGTGTAACGTCCCCGGCACATCCGCATGTGGATATTGTCCGCTTTGGGCCGGGGGAACTTCACGGCGTCCCAAGCCATCACGCGGCCCGCACGATTTTGTTCCTGGCAGACGGTGTCCACCGCCCCCAAAACGCGTCCACAATGAGGGAGGTGTTCATGCCCTTATAAGGACACTTCGTTCCCCTCCCCCAATCTAATGTGGGACCATACAGTACATATCAGATATTATTTTATTTCATACATTGTATGAGCTTTCTTATTATGCTTCTCAAAAGATCGAATATTACTGCTTGTATATGGGGGTCACTCAGATGATTGTTAGATACTGATCCTTTACCTTTAAATACCCGATTCTTCATCTTACAACACAATTATCCACAATAATCCACTTTATTTAATTAATTATTGAAATCATAAAGCACATTTTAGCTATTAGATGTTACAATCTACAACTTCATTTTTCCAACCATGTATCAATGGTCCCAAACACCATAAAAAATATTTTTTTGGGATATTTTCTATGCATTATTTTTCATCAAAATTATCCACATAATTTTTATCATCGTCATTATCAGGTATTTTTTTTATCTAAATTTTTCAAATTACTATCAATATCAACTTAAAATGAGTTACATTTTGCTAAGCGATCATCGATGTGAGGTCTCGCCTCCTAAGTGGGCTCAAATAAATACAATGTAAACCACAAAGAAATAGTAGCAGACCAAAATATAGAATATAATTTTTTTAATAATTTTTAAGATATTATATTTTTTAAAAAGTAATATTATATTTTTAACTTATATGCAATGAATATTTTTTGAGTTATTAAGTTAGTCCACGAATATGTGCTTGAAAATAGAGGGAGGACTCATGGGTATCCAAAGAATAATAAATAAATAAATAAAATTTAGAGAATATCATGGATAAAGATAACAAAGATGAGACTCGTGAGCTTTTCCACAAGTACCAATAAATAATAGAAAATTAAAATATAAAAATAATATATGAAAAATAAAATAGAAATGGGACTAGTGAGATTTGTCCAAAAATTTTTAAAATTAATAAATATTTTTATATGCTAAAATTATTATAAAAA
>JAOVVI020016871.1:0-10766 GCA_028571085.2 Nepenthes alata | reverse complement strand
ATAGGTGAGAAAGAGAAGCTCTGGCTTCTCTCTAGTTTTGTTCTCAAATTTGAATCTTCCCATCAGCCAGACTTAGGGTTCCCTATTAATTTTCTTTGTCGGTGCCGGCCATGGCCGGTCCCCTGTGGGCACCGATGAGCCCTCCTTGGTCTTCTTGTCATCCTCTGTCCCACGCTGTCTTTTTGTCGTCAGCAGTTCCTTCTCATCTCTTCACCCAACCCTCTCACACTTTCCCTCCCTTGTAGAGGGATGCTTTGCTTCCTTCCCCCAACCAAGATGCGTCCTTCTTGGAGTGTCTAAAGCCTTTGGAATGCTGCAATAGTCACCTGTTGGTGCCGACTGCCTCTCCCCTTGAGTCATCTACTTGAAAAGTCTATCGGTGTACGAGTATGCCGCTAAATGGTGCCTTGGATGTATTAGACTCAGAGCCTTCGTCTGATGCTTCTGCTACTACTCTTTCTGCTATTCCAGCTTTTCGTTTGATTCTTGGCTCAAACCAGGCAACACCTGCTCCTGCTTCTGGGGTCAATTCATCTGGTGAGCTTCCGCCTAACACTAAATCCTCCTGGGCTGAAGTTGTTCTGGCCAAAGGTATTAGTCATTGTCCTCCTCTAAAATATTACCCTCCCCAATCTATGGATGGGGATGTTGTCTCCATTTCTCCTCCTGCTGATGTTATTCAGTAGTGCTAGGACTTTTGGGGAGCAACATTGGTGGGTTACTTATATGAAAATCTATTACATTTTTAGGCGATTAACTCCATTGCCCGTAAAATATGGGCTAGATTTTATCTAGGCCATGTAGCCGGGAACGATAAGGGTTTCTTCTTATTTCAATTTGATTCTAAAGCTCAATTGAATCTTTGTTTGGCTAAAGGTCCCTGGGCCTTTGGAAGGAAAACCATCTTCCTCAAAATATAGGAGCCCGGTATGGCTTTGTCTAAGGATTATTACCAAACGTTCCCAGTTTGGATCACCTTGTTCAATGTTCCAATTGAATATTGGACCCCATTAGGCTTTATTGGATTGCAAGTGGGGTTAGAAAACCCATCCAACTGGATCCTAGCATAGCTAGGATGGAACGAATGCATTTTGCCCGGGTATGTGTTGAAGTGGGTAGGGGTACCCCACTCCCTACAAAAATAAAAAAATCTAGTGATGATGTATCGGCCTTGGTTGTTGAGGTAGAGGTAGATTAGCAATGGAATCCGGTGCATCAGGTGAATGGCTGAAATTTGGTGTTGTGGCTCCAACAACTATGAATGTCCAAGTTGCCGATGTCAAATCAAATGTGATTCTTTGGCAAGCTGTTGAGAAACTTTCATGCCATACTGTTGCCATAGACCAAGATTATACTACTAATGCGGTTTCTCTTCCTCCCATACTGTTGCCATAGGCCACCATCCCTCCACCCCTCTCCCCCTTTCTCTTCCTCTTCGCCGATGCCTCATGGCGTCGGAACCCCTCGCCCCTACTCCCTGTTTCTCCCCTTCTTCAGGCTCTGAATACCCTCTCCTTGCCGCTTCCATTTCAAAAGATAGTGTTTCCCCCTCTGTCTCCAAAAAATCAAACCCTTCCGATGGATGTTTACCCTCGTCTTTTCTCTCTACTGTTGGGAACAGAGCTCCCCGCGTTTACTGTTCCCCTTCTTCACCATCAAATATTACCGTGGGTCTTGCTTCTGATGCTAAGTTTTCCAATTTTTTGCCCTCCCCCCTGGAATCTGACGTGGCTCTCCCCCCTTCTGAGGCCCCCTCCCACTCTGGTGTTCCCTCTTCTTCTCTGTCTTCTTTGGAGCTCCAATCCCGCTTGTAGAGGAAAGTTGTCCGAAGAAGACGGCTGAGCTCAATCCTTTGTAGGCATCTATTGTCCGAAAGGCTATCGTTGGTGAAGGTACTCATCTTCAATACTTTCACCCTCCTTCCCAAAATGGAAATATTATCGAACTAACTCCTCCTACCGAGGTTATCCAACAAGGCAAGGTTGTGTGGAGTTCTACTCTTGTAGGCTACTTTTATGATTCACCATTAAATTTCTTTGTCGTAAACCACATTGCCAGTAGGATATGGGTCGGGTTTGGGGTTTCCTACGTAGCCAACTAGATAATGGTTTTTTCTCTTTCGCTTCTCTAATGACGCACAGATGCTAGATTGTCTGAACCAGGGGCCATGGGACTTTGCAGGTCGAACCATTTTCTTGAAAAAGTGGTCCCCTGATATGGAACTCTCCAAGGAAGACCATAAAATCTTTCCCATTTGGTTACACCTTAAGGATATTCTGGTTCAGTTCTGGACTCCTCTGGGCCTTAGTTGGATAGCCAGTGCTATCGGGAAGCCCTTCCAATTGGATGCTGCTACAGCTAAGATGGAACGAATGAGATTTGCTCGCATTTGTGTTGAAATTTCGGCCTCCTCTCCACTGCCAGAGCGAATTAGGATCCGCACTGGTGAAGTTTTAGGGGCGCTTCATGGCATCGATGTGGTCGTGGAATACCCTTGGAAGCCCCTCCGATGTGATTTTTGCAAGTCCATTGGTCACATTAAGGATCACTGTAAGGTGAACCTTAAGTATAAACCCACCGGACGCTTAATTCCCACCCCCCTAGGAGCTCGTACCAAGTAGGTTAAAGGGACCAGGAGCAAGCCTGGTGTTATGTTGACCCCGGCTCATCCTGTTGCCCCTGTGACCTCTCCCAACCACTTTGCTGTTCTCCAAACTGCAGAGGATATTATCCACCCTGAGCCGTGTTTGGGAGAGGGTGTTGATGAATGTCTCCAAGATCTTACTGGGCCAGCTTTAGGCAGCATAGTTGCAACTGTGGATCCCAAAGCTTCTACCCAAGACCCCTCTGTTAAGGGCAAGGAAATTTGGTTTGATCCATCCTTGGACGATGGTCTCCCTGTCCACACTGGCAGCAATGATGAATATCATAAGTCTTCAGCAGAACCTCTTAAGTCAGATGGTCTCCTGTAGAAGGTTGATCCCAAGGCACACTCCCCGACTAGGGGTTATGGCTCCCGGACTTCTTACAAGTTCTCCAGATCTTGGTTTGGACGGTCAACTAATTCGGTCAATATTTCCTTCAGCAGTTCTCCGGATCTGTGCCAGGACGGTCAATAAATCTGACCAATATTTTCTTTAGCAGTTCTCTAGACTTTGCCTCAGATGGTTAACCATTCCGATCAGTGTTTCCTTCTCCATAATAGCAGGTCTTGGCAGACATGAAGACACATGACCCACCACGAATATGCTAGAGGTCAGAATTTAGACCACCAGCATGGGGGCTAGTGATGGGTATGCCCATAGTGGGCTAGCCCAAGGAGGACGAACAACCCAAATCTACGAAGGCTCACATACAAGCCTAGATGGTCAACGCAAACCATTGACCGAATAAAAGGCAAACAATGCAGCATAAGGGCAGGCGACTGGCGCAAAGGGACGGTCAATATTTCTATTGACCAAAAGTGCTACAGTGGGCCAACCCCAGTTTGACCTACGTTTCCATCCACAACAGCAACGATCTTCTCCCCTGATTTCACACTCTCCCAAAAGGTAGCCTCCATGGCATGGTCACCAGCAGATTCAGCGCACACCCCATAAGAAAAGTACTAGATTCTCTCTCTTGTTTGCGACAAACCCTAGCTGTTACAAACACAGAAGGAAGACAATCCTTTCAAGGAGCCTTTACCGCCATTAATGCCAATGCCAAGAAAGGAAGCCGGTCCAACATAGCCTAGGAATCAAGCATTCCTTCCTAAAGAACGATGCCATTCATCCAAGTTATAAAAAGCTATGGAGTCCTCACTCCAAGACACACCTTTTATCAGCTAGCAAATGCTCACCCCTGCTCAGAATCGCTCTCAAGCTCATGTTCTCTTTCTATAGATAATTCCTCAAAGCTCACACGATGCCCTCACAAGCTCTCGCACTTACGGGATGCCCACTCTCTCTCTCTCTCTTGTCACCACGCTTCTTAGGGACTCCGTGACAGGAACCAACGCTCCTCATGAGCCACAAAAACCTCTCGCAATGAGAGCTAAACCGCCGCTACAAACACTCTCTGCTTTTCCCCCCATTTTCTTTTTCCCTTAACATTCTCTATTCTTCGAAGGTTGTTCACTGACTTGAGCATCGGAGAGTTTTCAGTGAGATAAGATCTCGTCGACACTTAACCTCTTATTTGTTTTAGTAGTTTACAGGGTCCGAACTCGGAGGGTGGAACCGGATTCAATGATTGACTTGACCCAAACCCGTTCGAAGTTTGGTTCTAGGACTCATCAAAAATAAATATAAAATATTAAAATATTAGAAAATTAAAAAATAATAATTAAAAGTATAAAAGATAAAAATAAGAACTAAAATGAAAAGGTATGAAAAATAAAAAATATATATATAAAAAAGATGAAACTAAAAATAAATGCAAGAATATAAAATGAAAAATAAAAATATAAGTATAAAATAAAATAAGAAAAAATTAAAAAGTAAAAATTAAATATTGTGTCTCGGGTTTTTGGTTGTTGTACGGATTATTGAGCCTTACCGTCTTTCACTGCGGGTCGATCTGGATTGGGTGCTGTCTCCGTCGTTGATAACCTGGAACATATACAATACAAACCACAAATAGGAGGTCAAAGGACAACAGGGGGCAATCCCTCGTTGACACTCTGACGCTTAAATTAGAAATCTTCCATACTAAACGGAGGAATGCATGTTTAAAGGTAAACGTGGCGGGAGTGCAAAGATGCATCAATGAGGAAAGTGCTAGGGGAATATATTGGGACCCTTGAGCTCCATGAATGCGACCGGCAGAGGGGCAGCTTAGAGATGTGCCCATGGATGGTGACTTAGAGGTTCGCCCAGTAGAAGGGCGACTTAAAGGTGTGCCCGCGAAGGGTGGCTTGGAGGAGAAGGACTAAACTGTATTGGTGGGTCAACATCCTGATTACCTGAGTAGAAGGTTGATTCTCGAATAGTAAGCTCCTGATTCTGGGACAGAAGGCTCTTGGCTCTAGGATGGGAGGTCGAGGGCCTCCAGACGGGAGGAGGGCTGAGGGCCTCCAGGACTGGAGGAGGGCTGACGGCCTCTAGGATTGGAGGAGAGCTGATGGCCACCGGATGGGCAGAGGGTTGAAGGCCTCTTAGCTAGAAGAGGGTTAACGGCCTCCGGACGGGAGGAGGGCCGACGGCCTCCGAGACTGACCGAACGGGAGGAGGGCTGAGGGCCTCCTGAGGGTGGAGGGTCGATGGCCTCCAAACAAGAGGAGACCTAAAAGACTCAATGACTAGAGGTGGCCGAGGGGCCCCCAGATGGACAGAGAGCCGAGAGGCCTCCGGGATGAGCGGAGGGTCAAGGGTCTCCTGGCCGCCGGCCTGCTCGCGTTCGAGAGTGGCTAGCAATAGCTATGCCCTTCTCCGAGCCGTGTGGAGTCTTATGGAGTTTTTGAGCTTCTTCGAGCTTGTCCTTCCAAGTTTAAGGGTGTCTGAATTTATAGCGTAGCTTGCAGATACAACATTCTTATTGGAGCAATGTGAGAATTTTCATTTTAAAAAAACTATGTTTAACGGCCCAGATTCTAAAATATAGAAAGTCCCAGTCATCGAGTCAATATAATCAATGAGTCGAGGGAAATTGAAGGTTATTCGGTCAACTGGAGTTGACTGAAAAATATAATAAGAAAAGTAATCCTGTCAATGCCTGTTGACCAAAAAGCATGAGGAGAAAATGTAATCCGATCAATGCATGTTGACCGGAAAGCGGGAGGGAAAAAATAAAATCCGGTCAACTCATGTTGACCAAAAAGCAAGAGGGAAAAAATGCAATCCGGTCAATGGCTATTGACCAAAAAACGTAAAGAAAGACTTATCAACACCAGTTGACCGGAAGGAAAAAAGGAGACCGGAAAATGTGAAGATAAGCCAGGGAAGAGTTGACCGCCCGATTGATTAGTAATGACTAATTAAAGTCTGGATGACCATACCTGAGTAGGTAACCTACTCCCAACCACTCCGCTGACCTTCCAGAAAGGCAAGGGGAGCAAGCAAAGAAGTACAAACAGTTGACCTGTCCTACCTATTACCACCAACTCCAACGTCTATAAGTAATGGCCCCGAAAATTAGGATAGGAAGCTAGGCAATTGACCAGGTGAAGGCGCTAAGAACTCCAAGCCAGAACCAAGTAAGGGGTTCATAGATCCAATCTAGGCAAGTGTACGCACCGTTTTAAGTTCATATTTTTAACGCATGTGTACTCACCGTTTTAAGTTCATGTTTTTAACGCAAGTATACTCACCGTTTTAAGTTCATATTTATAACGCAAGTGTACTCACCGTTTTAAGTTCATGTTTTTAATGCAATTGTACTCCCCGTTTTTAAAGCTCGTGTTTGAAATGCAAGTGTACTCCCCGTTTTTAAAGCTCATGTTTGAAATGCAAGTGTACTGTCTATTTTTAAAGCTCATGTTTGAAATGCAAGTGTACTCCCCATTTTTAAAGCTCATATTTTTAACGCAAGTGTACTCACCGTTTTAAGTTCATATTTTTAATGCAAGTGTACTCACCGTTTTAAGTTCATGTTTTTAACGCAAGAGTACTCATCTTTTGTTGATCATGTGTTCAATGCAAGCGTACTCTTTGTTTTTAATTTCATGATTTAATACTCTGTTTTAACTTCAGAATATTGCAAGTGTATTTCAGACGTTACTCTTTTTATTTTTAAGAATATTACAAGTGTATCCCGACCTTATATTAAGCATTCAAATCGGTCTTGTAATGTAGTTTTGAAACCGGCATTTGCCTTGTGATTTTGAAACCGGCCTTGTAATGTAATTTTAAAACTGGCTCTGTGATTTTGAAACCGGCATTTACACTGTAATTTCAAAACCGACCTTATATCGTATTTTGAAACCGGCATTTGCACTGTGATTTCAAAACCGGCCTTGTATTGTATTTTGAAATCGGTATTTGCACTGTGATTTTGAAACCGGCCTTGTATCGTATTTTGAAACCGGTATTTGCACTGTGATTTCAAAACCGGCCTTGTACCGTATTTTAAAATCGGCATTTGCACTGTGATTTTGAAACCTACCTTGTACCGTATTATAAAACCAGCATTTGCACTGTGATTTCGAAACCAGCCTTGTATCGCATTTTAAAACCGGCATTTGCACTGTTATTTCAAAATCGGCCTTGTACCTTATTTTGAAACCGATATTTGCACTGTGATTTTGAAACTGGCCATGTATCGTATTTTGAAACTGGCATTTGCACTGTGATTTCAAAACCGGCCTTGTATCATATTTTAAAACCGACATTTGCACTATGATTTCGAAACCAACCTTGTATCGTAGCCGTTTGATTTGGTCATGACTACGGACCTTAATATAGCGTTATATGATTCAGAGAGCCGAGTAGCTGCAAGCCTTAAATGTAGTCGTATGATGGTCGAGAGCTGCAGACCTTAAATGTAGCCGATTTTTTATGGAAATGAATTTGGAAAATATAAGCATGTTTTGGAAATCAAATTGCATAAAAATGATTTTGGAATCTGTTTACATTGACACCGGCCATGTTTCATAAAACTGCATGCATATACGCCTCTATTGCATTCTGTCTATTTGCCTCACTGTTCATGACTATGCATGATTTATGCATGAGTATCTTGCTGGGCTCTCTAACTCACCCATTCTATTTTTGAGATAATGATGAGGAGTTTATGCCAGACGAAAAAGATTGAGGTTGATGGACTAGCTAAGAAGAATACCTAACCAAGATTGAGTAGCAATGCATGAGCAAAATTGATATACTCTCTTTTGATTATTTTGGGAAATATTTTGTAGGACACTTCCACTATGAATGTTTTGAAAGATTAATGAATATTAGTATGTTTCCATACGATGTTGTGGTTTAAAAAATTTATGATTCCTAGTGGCATCTCAGTTCATTTTCGGGACCTTTATGTCCGACCGACCTCGTCTTGGCTTGTCAAGAGTGAAACCCACGACCCCTGGCCGCCAACTCATGGAGTTGTACCTTACCCGATCCTGTGCACGCGATTGTAATATATATATACAAGAAAAGAAAAATTTTAAGTCCACCATTTTTTCGGAGTGTATGATCAGTTTCGGTCGACGGGCGGCCACATGCGGTGGAATGTGGTCGGTCCGTCACACTATGTTGGATTGTAGGCTTACTGTGGGGCATTGTAGGCCCTTGGACCCATGGCTGCTGGACCTATCAAAAATTAATAATAAAAAAAATAAAAATAAATGATGAAGAAATGAATAAAAAATAGAAAAGTGTATACAATGAAAAATAAAATCAAGTAAGAATTAAAAATAAAAAGTAAAAGTAAAAAAATAATAAAAATAGTAAAAATAAACGTGAAAAATAAAATATAGTATGAAAAGAAAAAGTAGAATTCTTTTTTTAGAAAAATGATGAACAAAGATATAAAAATAAAAAATAAAATATTAAAAAATAAAATGTGAAAATCAAAAAGGTGAAAAGAATTTAAAAATTAAACTTTTAAACTTTCAAAACGAAAATGAGAAAAAAGAAGTTAAAAATAATCTACATATAATAAAATAAAAAAATAGTAAAATATAAAAAAATAAAGAAAATACAAAGAGTTGAAAGCAAGTGCTTCTTAAAATGAGCATAAAAATAAAAATGACTACAAAAAATGTGAAAAAGAATAAGGTCCAAAAATGGGATTCAAAATATAAATATTTTTGAATTTTTTATTCTAATCATATTTTACTCTACTTTTCTTAGTTATATTTAAATTTTTTACTACTTTTTAATTATTTACATGTTTGCTTTGTTTAATTTCTTTATGTTCAATATTTATTTTTTCTATTATTTTTAATCTCTATTATTTGATTTTTATTTTTTTATTTTTTTATTTTTTTAATTTCATATTTTATTTATCATTTTTATTTTTTTATTTTTATTTATTAATATATCTTTTTATTCTTTTTGATCTCTTGAAATTTTTATATTCTGCTTTTAATTTTATTATTTCAATAATTTTTACTTTTGATTTTTTTTTGTATATTCACATTTTAGTATTTTCAATATTTTCTTTATTTTTTATTTTTTATTTTTTAACTTAAATTTTAAAAATAGCACAATAAATTTGAAATATAAGAAAAATAAAAATTTAAAAAATATAAAAAAATATTTAATAAAAGAGAAAAGTGAATGGACTTAGAATAAAAAAAGTAAATAAAACTAACAATATTAAATAAATTACAGAAAAAGAAAAATAAAAGTGAATGTCAAACGTGACAAATTTTAAAGAATTAGATAAAATATAAAGTTAAAATTATTATTTTTAAAAAAATATGAAATAAAAATATTGAACAAAAATATATTTATAAATTTTAAATTAATGAAATAAAAAATAATATTTTATTAGTAAAAAAAAGGTGAAACATAAAAATAAAAAAAAAGAATAAAAATAATCAAAAAAATGTAATAATTGATTAAATTAATATTTCTTTATTTTATTTAGTTTATTACTGTTTATTTTATTATATGTAGATCATTTTTAATTTTTCTTTTCTCATTTTCATTTTGAAAGTTTAAAACATTGATTATTTTATTGTTTCTCCCATTTGAAATTTCACATTGGATTTTTTAATATTTTACTTTTTAAATATTTTTGTTCTTCATTTTTCTTAATAAATAATTATATTTTTTCTTTCCATCCCTGATTTTATTTCTCATGTTTATTTTCACTATTTTTATTTTGATTTTTGATTTTGATTTTTTATTTTTAATTCGTACTTCATACCTGATTTTCTATTTTTTATCCTTACTTCATCATTTATTTCTATTTTTTATTATCAATTTTAATTTTTAATTTTTTAATTTTTTATTTTCTTTTATACGTCTATTTATATTTTTTATTTTATTTTCTCACTTTTATTTTTATATTTTTTATTTGCTACACCTTTTCATTTTATTTCTTATTTTTATATTTTATATTTTTATTTTTTAATTTTTTAATATTCTCATATTTTACATTTATTTTGTTCATTTTGTATAGTCCCTTTTTCAAAAAAGTTATATTTAATCTTTTATTTTCTAGTTTTCATTTTGTTAATTGTATTCATCGTATTTTTTTTTTCTTTTCACCCTTTTTCATTTTCATTTGTTAATTATTATCTCAATTTTTATTTTTTCTTTTGCTATTTTTATCTATTTTTTTATAACTTTAATGTTTTAAAGTTTTTTTATTTACATTCTCTTCTTGTTAACTTTAAATATTTCATTGTGATTTTTTTAATCAATTTGTAATATTTTTAATTTTATTTTGATGCTTTGATTTTTAAATTTTTATTTTTAAATTTTAATATTCCTATTTCATCTCTTTTATTTTTCTTATATTTTTTGATTATTTTTCTTCTATTTTTTATTTTTCTTTTTTTGTTTTATGTTTCACTTTTTTTACTAATAAAATATTATTTTTTATTTCATTAATTTAAAATTTATAAATATATTTTTGTTCATTATTTTTATTTCATATTTTTAAAAATAATATTTTTAACTTTATATTTTATCTAATTCTTTAAAATTTGTCACATTTGACATTCACTTTTATTTTTATTTTTCTATAATTTATTTAATATTGTTAGTTTTATTTATTTATTTTTATTCTAAGTCCATTCACTTTTCTCTTTTATTAAAGATTTTTTATATTTTTAAAATTTTTATTTTTCTTATATTTAAAATTTATTGTGCTATTTTTAAATTTAACTTAAA